>JAFEMH010003892.1:0-239471 GCA_022495995.1 Adenophora triphylla var. japonica | reverse complement strand
CCATTTCTATTTTTGGTTTTTGACCATTTCTTTCACTTTTTTGATTCTTTTCCTTGGTTTATCCTTAAATAACAATGCCCATTTTACCCTCACTTTGTTAGAAATGTTAGGATTGTTAGAAATTGTTAGAAATGTTATAACTTTCGTTAATTTTCTAACAAAATTTCTAACAAGCTCAAATTGGAGCACTTACAGGTAGCCCTCGGCGACGGCGCTTTCGAAGGAAGCGGGGTCATCGATAAGAGTAAGGCTCCATATTTGGCGAGATGATCGAGTGATCGGGTGGCTGAACCTAGCGATAGGCTACCTACGTATCCCGAATGGGAATCAAGCCAGTCGTAGTTCGGGTCTTTGACCCTGGAAATGATGAGCGAGTTCTGCAGTCGGTTGCTGGAGAGAAACTCTGCTGGGGATAAGAGATGACCATTTTCGGTCTGATGGTTATCCGCTCTGCTGGGGATAAGAATGACCATTTTCGGTCTGATGGCTATCCGCTCTGCTGGGATAGGAATGACCATTTTCGGTCTGATGGCTATCCGCTCTGCTGGGGATGATTGCGATTTATCGCTTTCCTAGTGATAGCGTCTTAGGTGCCTCGAACCTTGGAGATGGCGTTTTAGGTGCCTCGAACCTTGGAGATGGCGTTTTAGGTGCCTCGAACCTTGGAGATGGCGTTTTAGGTGCCTCGAACCTTAGAGATGGCGTTTTAGGTGCCTCGAACCTTGATGATGGCGTTTTAGGTGCCTCGAACCTTGGAGATGGCGTTTTAGGTGCCTCAAACCTTGATTTGAAATGCCTTTCTGGACTTTGTCCGTCGCCGAAGGAGAGGGTGACCATTTTGGTCGGGGGCTGGACCTAATGATAGGCTACCTACGTATCCCTAGTGGGAATCAAGCCCTTTCGTAGTTCGAGTTTTACTCGAGATTTCGTTGGCTTTGGGATTCCGTTAACCTTTCTAGGGATTTTGTTAGCCTTTGTTGGGGAAAACTCGACGTATTCGCCTGAAAATCGGTCTTACGTTTGACCGCCGGAAGATTTTGATGAAAGATACGGGATCTCGTTATCTTTCTCGGGAAATTGGTCTTACGTTTCGACTGCCGGGGATGATTTTGATGAAAGATACGGGATCTCGATATCTTTCTCGGGAAATCGGTCTTACGCTTGACCGCCGTTGGATGATTTTGATGAAAGATACGAGATCTCGTTATCTTTCTGGGAAATCGATCTTACGTTTGACTGCCGTTGGATGATTTTGATGAAAGATACGGGATCTCGTTATCTTTCTGGGAAAATCGGTCTTACGTTTGACTCGCCGTTGGTAATTTTGATGAAAGATACGGGATCTCGTTATCTTCTCAGGGAGATCGGTCTTACGCTTGACCGCCGTTGGTAATTTTGATGAAAGATACGGGATCTCGTTATCTTTCTCTGGGAAAATCGGGTCTTACGCTTCGATCATGGGAATAATTTTGATGAAAGATACGAGATCTCGTTATCTTTCTCGTGAGATCGTCTTACGTTTGACCGCCGTTGGTAATTTTGATGAAAGATACGGGATCTCGTTATCTTTCTCGGGAAAATCGGTCTTACGTTTGACTCGTTTGATGATTTTGATGAAAGATACGGGATCTCGTTATCTTTCTCTGAGAGATCGGACTTACGTTTGACCGCCGTCGAATGATTTTGATGAAAGATACGGGATCTCGTTATCTTTCTCGGGGAGATCGGTCTTACGTTTGACTGCCGTTGGATGATTTTGATGAAAGATACGAGATCTCGTTATCTTTCTCGGGAAATCGTCTTACGTTTGACCGCCGTTGGTAATTTTGATGAAAGATACGGGATCTCGTTATCTTTCTCTGGGGAGATCGGTCTTACGCTTGACCGCCGGGTTGGTAATTTTGATGAAAGATACTGGATCTCGTTATCTTTCTCGGGAAAATCGGTCTTACGTTTGATCGCCGGGAATGATTTTGATGAAAGATACGAGATCTCGTTATCTTTCTCAGGGAGATCGGTCTTACGTTTGACTGCCGTTGGTAATTTTGATGAAAGATACGGGATCTCGTTATCATTCTCGGGGAAAATCGGTCTTACGTTTGACTGCCGTTTGATGATTTTGATGAAAGATACGGGATCTCGTTATCTTTCTCAGAGAGATCGAACTTACGTTTGACTGCCGTCGAATGATTTTGATGAAAGATACGAGATCTCGTTATCTTTCTCAGAGATCGGTCTTACGTTTGACTGCCGTTGGTAATTTTGATGAAAGATACGGGATCTCATTATCTTTCTCGGGAAAATCGGTCTTACGCTTGATCGCCGTTGTAATTTTGATGAAAGATACGGGATCTCGTTATCTTTCTCGGGAAAATCGGTCTTACGTTTGATTGCCGTTTGATGATTTTGATGAAATATACGGATCTCAAGTTATCTTTCTGAGATATCTGGACTTACGCTTGACTCGCTGTCGAATGATTTTGATGAAAGATACGAGATCTCGTTATCTTTCTCGTGTGGAGATCGGTCTTATGTTTGGATCGGCCGTCTGGTAATTTTGATGAAAGATAATGAATTCCCAAAAGATCTTTTCGGGAAGATCGGACTTACGTTTGACTGCCGTTTGATGATTTTGATGAAAGATACAGGATCCCGTTATCTTTCTAGAGATCGGACTTACGCTTCGACTCGTCGAATGATTTTGATGAAAGATACGAGATCTCGTTATCTTTCTCGTGGAGATCGGTCTTACGTTTGATCGCCAGTTGTAATTTTGATGAAAGATACGGGATCTCGTTATCTTTCTCGGGAGATCGGTCTTACGTTTGATCGCCGGGAAGATTTTGATGAAAGATACGGGATCTCGTTATCTTTCTCGGGGAAATCGGTCTTACGTTTGATCGCCGGGGAATGATTTTTGATGAAAGATACGAGATCTCGTTATCTTTCTCGGGAGAGATCACTTACGTTTGACTCGCTGGGTAATTTTGATGAAAGATACGGGATCTCGTTATCTTTCTTGGGAAAATCGGTCTTACGTTTGACTCGCCGTTTGATGATTTTGATGAAAGATACGGGATCTCAAGTTATCTTTCTCGGAGAGATCGGACTTACGTTTGACTGCCGTCGAATGATTTTGATGAAAGATATGAGATCTCGTTATCTTTCTCAGGGAGATCGGTCTTACGTTTGACTGCCGTTGGTAATTTTGATGAAAGATACGGGATCTCGTTATCTTTCTCGGGGAAAATCGGTCTTACGTTTGACTGCCGTTTGATGATTTTGATGAAAGATACGGGATCTCGTTATCTTTCTCGGAGAGATCGGACTTACGTTTGACTGCCGTCGAAAGATTTTGATGAAAGAAATGGAATTCCATTATCTTTCTCAGAGAAATCGGTCTTACGTTTGACTGCCGGGGGTAATTTTCTTGACAAGGGGCTGACTTTGGTTAACTTTGGTTAACTCTGTCAAGTTGGGGACTGAACTGCAAAGTCCCAGATTTTTAAAGGGCAAAAGGGTCATTTTGACCCTGACAATCCTATCCGCGCGGATAGGAGCGTGTTTCTCGAGGGTTTTAAATGAGGGGCCGCCCCTTCTTCTTCCCCACCGTTTTTACGTAAAATTACGAGAGAGAGAGAGAAAATCGCTCAAACCGCCATTGTTGTCCAAAAGCTTCAAAATCTTCCGATTTCTTCGATTTTTTGAGCAATGGAACACGGGGAAGGTGCTTTTCAAGGCCAAGGACGTGGCCCGGTAGCGGAGAGACGATTGGAGCTCGTCCGAATGAGGAGGCACTATACTCTTTCGCAATCGATTGCGGAGGAGCCACACCCCGATGCTTGGCAACATTGGGCCACCGATCCGAATCTCCGAACGGTATTCTTCGAATCCTTTTGATTCCTTTGTCGATTTTTTGCTTGAATTTTGGGTGATTTTTGAATTTTTTTTTTTGAAAATTCGAATGATTGATGTTCTTGGCTTTGAATCTTGATTTTGATGCTTTGCATGTTATGAGTATATGAGTAACCCAAAATGTGCATTTTGTTTGGGAAAAAGAATTGGCATTTTCGCCATTTTTTTATTTTTTTTTTAGTATCCAAAAATTATGGATGAAAATTGTGATTTTTTTTTTTTTTGAAATTTGAATATTGATTTTTGATGATATGCATGTTGCAATGAATTTGTTGGTGTTCCAAAATGTGCATTTTGCTTGAGAAAAGAATTGGCATTTTGCCAACATGAGATGATGATATGAATGTATGATTTTTGATTGATTTTATTTTTTGAAAAGTGGGACGGATTTTTCCTCCCGTTGATTGAATGCATTTTATGAAAACGGGACGGAGTTTTTTACTTCCGTAGGAATGCATGTTATTTTATGAAAATGGGACGGAGTTTTTGCTTCCGTTGACTCTTTGTATGAAAGATTTTTTTTTTTTTTTTTATGAATGTTGATTGGGATTTGCTGAAAACTGTCTTTTTTGTGCGAGAAAAATGGGGCTATGCTCATTGTATGCTGTTATGCTGTCGAATTTTCTTTGAAGTTTCATGATGCATATGTATGCTTCTTTTTTTTTTGTGCGAATGCAAATGCAAATTTTTTATTTTGACATTTTCTCTTTTTTTTTTTTTTGTTTTATTGTGTAGGTGGAAACAACTACGCTACTGAGCGGTGAACAAGATGAAGACTCGAGGATCGGTGGAGTCTGTCGTTGACTTGTGGGACCGGCTTCCGAATGCGGGCTGAGGAGCTTTGCCGAGTCCGAGACAGATTGTCGTTGAGACCGGGCTTTGGGAGTTTGTTGAGTGCTTGAGGGGATTGGTCAAGTTCCCTAAGAGCAAGGGCTTCGATGTTTGCTTTGGCGCAAGATCGGTGGGATGCGACCCACACGTTTCACTTCTTCTGGGGCGAGGCTACGGTTACGCCTTCTGAATATGCTGCGATCACGGGTTTGTCCTTTAATGGACGCAGCATTGAGTGGCGGGACGGCTACAGCGATGCGGATCTGCAGGCTCTTCTGGGATTTTCCCCTATTCCCAAAAAGGGGATGGGGATGGAGTATGCGGTGGTCTATGGGAAGATTGTGGAGACCATTGTGAGCTACGAGGCTGGGGAGGAGAGGATAGGCGCCGATCAGATTGCCAGGGCCTTCTTATGGTTTGCTTTTTCGAGCACCCTCTTTGGACACGCCGAGGGGACGGCGGTGTTTGCTTTGCTGAGGAGTTTGGAGGATGTGGAGATGGCTGGAGACGTCTCCTGGGGAGAAGCCGGGCTGGCAGAGCTTTACTTTGCTCTCGATAGGTACAGCCGGAAGGCTGTGAGCTCCTTGTACTGCTTTGAGTTTGCCCTGGAGGTATAAGCTCTCTTTTTGCTTTCCCTCTTTTTTTTTTTTCTTGAGCACACACTTTTCTTTTGCACTGGATTGATTTGATTCTTTACCTTTCGCAGGTATGGGCGTTGGAGTTTTTTCACGTCACGATGTGGCGGCAGCCGGCGGAGTACGTCGGGGCGTATCCGGCCATGCGCTCCTGGTCCAAGCATGCCCGAGAGAAGATAAGCTCCAGGGGGCGTACGACTCTCAGATACGCGGATTGCCTTCCTTTGACGGAGGCTGAGACGGATGAGAGGATGATATTTTATCCCTGGGATCGTTTCGAGGTGGCGCAGCTGAAGGGCGCTGAGATTTGGACTGTGCAGCGGAGGATTCTGAGAGGTCTGACCTGCGATGCCTATTATCTCGGGAGAGAGGGTGACGCGCCGCATGGCGTGAACTCGCCTTTGAGGACACCGGTGGAGCCTCCCGCCGATATGATGCACTCCGAGTGACAGATCTGCGACCCGGGATGATTACCGAGCCGGCCAAAGACTTCTCGGCATTTGTGGCGATTGAGCCGTACCCCGTATTTGTTTTTCGGAGGCCGAGGATGCCCAGTGTTCTGGATAGAGAGGGGTTTGGGATCCCGCGGTACCCTCGGACGGATTTTCGTATGTCCAGGATGGGGTCCGATTGAGGGTGCAGATCCCTGCACTCGAGCGGCTTCCACGAGCTTTCCGGCCTCGTCCGGGTATGAAGGTATGGCTTCACCTTCTTTTTTTTTTACCTTTGTCTTTTCTTTTCTTTCCTGTCATCATTTTTTTTTCAACTGTTTCTGATGCTTTTGCTTTTGTGCAGTTTTCGGAGGTGGTCGTCGAGAAGCTGACGAAGCAAGTGATCGGGGCTAAGATGTTTATCAGGAGGATGGTCGCTTGCGGGGCTCCTCAGCTGAGAGCAAGGCGACCCACGGCCGGCGCGCCTGTCAAAGCGGGAGGCTTCCCCTATTCGTTCGTAGACTTCTTCAGAGACTCCTCTGTCTCCTCTCATTGATCCCGCGCGGTGTGCCGCTTCGGATCACGTTATTCTCTGGGATCCACACGCGCAGTGGGACACGCCGGCAGCATGGTGGGTCATCTTCGCACGTCCAGTGAGTCCGACGCCTTCACCTTCTGGATATGATTTTTTCGCAGATCTCGGCTTGCCCTATCAGAGCGTGCCGGTTGGTCCTGACGAGCCTCTTTCTGGAGACGAGGACGATTCTGAGCCCGAGATTTTCAGGGATCCTGAGGAGGCGGGCCCGAGTCGCAAGAGGGACCGGGGACAGACGTCGGGCGCTAGGGATTTTGATTGATTACCCCCCCCTGATTTTCTGAGATTTTGAGATTTATGACTGGGATTGAGATTTGTACAGCTTATGCACACATTTTTTTTGCTCTTTTCTCTTTTCTTTTTTTTTTTGGGATGTAATAATTTTAGGATTTTATTTTATGAATGCAATGCAGTATGAATGCAATGTTGCATGAGCCTTGGTTCTTTTTTCTTTTGGCAAGGGTGTTAGTGTTTGGTATATGGACTGGTTTGGGGAGGTTTTTGCACAGGTTCCGAGCAACCGGGACGGAATATTCCTCTTTTGGTGTAGCAGCTTGGACTGTTGCAGATTTTTCTGATGGAAAGCAATCATATCCGCGCGGAGGAGTCCTGCATCTGACATTGTCCTTTAATTTTGCTTCTGATCTGGTCTCACTTTATTTCAAATTCAAATATCCTCTTCAACCTCCAGTCCAAACAGCCATTTTCGGGAAGAAAGAGAGAAAATCCATGGAAAACCTTAGAAAAGCTCCATCAAAATTGTCCCAAGAATCCCAAATGTCGTTCTTCAACAAGTTCAAGGATTGGTCCTGGGAGATTATGCATGAGAGGAGGTCCTTCTTTGAAGAAAGGTATAAGGTGAAGTGCTTATGGTCTCTCAAGGAATTGATCTCGGATTACGGTCTTTTGAGGGCTTCTTCCTCATTTTGGGACACTAGGAGGCATGTCTTTTGCCTTTCTTACAACGAGATGGCCCCAACCGTCGAAGAATTTCGGGCCTTGCTTGGTGGTCCGGAGGTGGAAGAGATAGCGGTTCCTTTGCCCGGAGGGGCTTCTTTTGTTGACAGATTGTGCGTCCTCCTTCATCTTTCCCTGGAGGAAGCGCAAGGTATGATCCGTGGTCCCGATCATTTTGATATTTCCACTCCCCGAGTAGGTTTAGGGGCTTAGGCTTGCTCGACGATGCCTATTGGGATGCCTTTGCACTTTGCATGTTCGGGACCCCGTTTATGGTCTATTCTTTTGGGATCCGCCGATCGGTCTCGTTGGATGTAGTCGTTCATTGTCGCTTGGGCAGAGATGTTGTACCTCTGATCCTGGGGGATTCTTTCCATGCTCTCGATAGGCTGGCTACCCGGAAGCGGTATATGCACGGGGGCAGCCCGTTCCTCTTGACCCTGTGGCTGATGGAGCATTTGGGGATTCTTCGGGAAACTCCCGACATGATCAAGCCTTGGACATTTGCCAGGAGGGGGGTTGCTGTGGATTTCGATGATCAGGGCTCATGGGAGCGTTGGATGGCTGGTCGCTAGACAGAAGATATCAGATGGTCAGTGCCTTGTTGGCGGGTGGAGACTCGCAGAGTGCTTTAGGACGGGTCTCATGTGGTCATGCTTCCGGGGCTTTCTCAGTCCAGCTTCTATATTCCGTCCTTGGTTCTGAGACAGTTCGGCCTGGAGCAGGTTCCTTTGGAGAACTTTGATGATATAGCCATCAGGGTGGTGGCTCCTGTTTCTATGGATGATCCCTCGGTGTTTCCATTTCTTTCCCGAGCATGGAGGTATGACGCCTTCCCTCCTCGGATTATTCTCAGGCGTCCGAGACCTGTGTTCTTGACCACTTGGTACCTGGATTGGTACGAGAGGCATTTAGGAGAGACTCAGATGGCTATTTTGAGGCGACGCGAGGCCATTGTGGGTGCGGAGGACCTGACAGTTTCCGAGAGGAGGAGGGCCGAGGCGAGGGCCAATCCTCATGACAGGAGCGGAGACGCTGTTGTGATGATGTTGCCATTCGCGGGAAAATTCGATTTTTGCGTTTCTTTGAAAAACCAAATAAAACCGGAAAAACGGAGTCGCCACGCCATTTTAATTTTGAAGGCCAAAACTTTGAAAAAAGCCCGAGATCAGAGATTTAGGTTCGGAGGTCATGTTACGCGTCGGGAAGGACGTTAGTGTGCACCCGACGCGCCTCGTAAAACGAGTCTTCCAAGCTGAAAATCATTTGTGTGTGTGTGTGTGTGTGTGTGTTTTGGCCAAAATAAGTTGAAACTCAGAAAAGTAAAAATTGGGATATCTTTTTAAGACTTTAAACTGATCCCATGATTTTTTGGAAGATTTTTGGATTGAGATTTGGTACTCAAAAGACCTTTTGAAGTTGAGAGCCATTTCTGCCAGAATGAAAAAGGCAGTGGACCTTTGATTTTAAAAGGGATTCAAGGGTCTTAAAACTTCATAATCTGGATAAACTCAGAGAATGAAAGTTGTTCTAGACACCTTAAATAAAGTTTGTGCGAAGGAATTTTCCATTATGGAGAAGATTTGAGGGGTCAAAACCTTCTGGAAACCTCAGATATGAGATCTGGATTCTCAGAAGCTGATGAACTAGCCTCTGAAAGAAAATTTGAAAAAAGGAGTTTTACTCACCCAAAAAATAAGGTAAAAATATTTCTGGAAAGCTCTGGATGTTGGCTACAAAAAGTATTTTGCATCCATGCTTGTCCCCATTTCCCTAGGTTTTGGTTAGTGATCACTAGACATTTTAGTGGTGAATCAACTATACCAAACCATCCTTGGGGTACATTAGGACTAAGCATTTCATTTGCTTGGGAAGGGGAATTTTATCCTTTGAAATCAAGATTTTATGCTTGAAACTGGTTTTTAGGGTTTTGAAAATGAGTTTTCTTTGCAAGAAAGTAAGAAAGCTTAAAAATAATTTTGATCTTTGTAGAAGATCATCCATGGAAATGGTCTTCCATGGTGATCTTCTTAGATCTAGAGCAAGAAGATGAAAAAACTACATTTTGTAGTTTGAAGATGCATGCATGGTTGAGATTTAGGGTTAGGAGGAGGAGGGTTTACCAATCTTCCTTGTGTTCTTGAGTGTTTGGCTTGAGTGTATGAGTGTTTAGGGATTTAATATGAGAGTGAGTGGATGGATATGAGTTGGGAAAGATTGGAGAGAAAAAGGTGACAATTCTTGAAGAATTCTCACTGTTTTCTCTCTATATTTCACCAGAGGTTCGGTGCAAAATGTGTTCTTCCTTCTTATTTTTGTGACTGGAGGGCTCAATTTATAGCCCTCTGAAAATACAAAGGTATCCGCGCGGATGGATCCAGGCAGCGTGCACTGTTCATTAAATGCAGCTTCAGCTTTGGACAAGAAGAATATTTCTTTTTGAAATTCAAATTAACAGCCAGTTTTTTGTGTTTCCAGCCATTTCTATTTATGGTTTTCTTCTTTTGTTTTGCTTTTTGAGATTCTTTTTAAGGTTTAGCCTTAAATAACAATGCCCATTTTACCCTCACTTTGTTAGAAATGTTAGGATTGTTAGGAATTGTTAGAAATGTTATAACTTTCGTTAATTTTCTAACGAAAATTCTAACAAGCTCAAATTGGAGCACTTACAGTAGCCCCTCGGCGACGGCGCTTTCGAAGGAAGCGGGGTCGTCGATAAGAGTAAGGCTTCATATTAGGCGGGATGATCGAGTGATCGGGTGGCTGAACCTAGCGATAGGCTACCTACGTATCCCGATTGGGAATCAAGCCAGTCGTAGTTCGGGTCTTTGACCCTGGAGATGATGGCGTTTTAGGTGCCTCGAACCTGATGAGCGAGTTCTACAGTCGGTTACTGGAAAGGAACTCTGCTGGGGATAAGAGATGACCATTTTTGGCTTACATGGCTATCCGCTCCACTGGGATAGGAATGACCATTTTGGTCCGACGGTATCTCGCTTTCCGCTGGGATTTTTGCGATTTATCGCTTTCCTAGTGATAGCGTCTTAGGTGCCTCGAACCTTGATGATGGCGTTTTAGGTGCCTCGAACCTTGATGATGATGGCTTTTTAGGCGCCTCGGACCTTAATTTGGAATGGCCTTTCGGTGGAATTTGTCTGCTGCCGAAGGAGAGGGTGACCGTTTTGGTCGAGGGGCTGGACCTAATGACAGGCTACCTACGTATCCCTAGTGGGAATCAAGCCCTTTCGTAGTTCGAGTACTACTCGAGATTCCGTTGGCTTTTGGGATTCCGTTAACTTTGCTGGGGATTTCGTTAGCCTTTGCTGGGAAAAAATTGGACGTATTCGTCTGGGAAATCGGTCTTACGTTTGACTGCCGGGGGTAATTTTGATGAAAGATACGGGATCTCGTTATCTTTCTCGGGGAAGTCGGTCTTACGTTTGACTGCCGGGGGTAATTTTTGATGAAAGATACGGGATCCGTTATCTTTCTCGGGGCACTCGGTCTTACGTTTGACTGCCGTTTGATTTTGATGAAAGATACGGGATCCGTTATCTTTCTCGGCACCTTGGCTTACGCTTTGATCGCCAGGGTAATTTTGATGAAAGATATGGATTTCGTTATCTTTCTCTGGGAGATCGTCTTACGTTTGACTGTGGGGGATTTTTGATGAAAGATACGGGATCTCGTTATCTTTCTCTGGCACTCGGTCTTACGCTTCATGGAAGGATTTTGATGAAAGATACGAGATTTCGTTATCTTTCTCGGCACTCGGTCTTACGCTTGACTGCCGGGGATTTTGATGAAAGATACGGGATCTCGTTATCTTTCTCGGGGCACTCAGTCTTACGCTTTTTACCGCTGGAAGGATTTTGATGAAAGATACGAGATTTCGTTATCTTTCTGGGCACTCGGCCTTACGTTTTTGCCGTTTGATTTTGATGAAAGATACGGGATCCGTTATCTTTCCTCGGCACTCGGTCTTACGTTTGACTGCCGTTGATTTTGATGAAAGATACGGATCCGTTATCTTTCTCGGGCACTCGTCTCTTACGCTTTGACTCCGCCGGTAATTTTGATGAAAGATACGGGATTTCGTTATCTTTCTCGGGAGATCGGTCTTACGCTCGACCGCCGTTTTGATTTTGATGAAAGATACGGGATCCCGTTATCTTTCTGGCACTCGGTCTTACGCTTTGACCGCTGGTAATTTTTTGATGAAAGATACGGGATTTCGTTATCTTTCTCGGGGAGATCGGTCTTACGTTTGACTGTCGTTTGATTTTGATGAGAGATACGGGATCCGTTATCTTTCTCGGGGCACTCGGTCTTACGTTTGACTGCCGGAGATTTTGATGAAAGATACGGGATCTCGTTATCTTTCTCGGGGCACTCGGTCTTACGTTTTACTGCCTGGAATTTTGATGAAAGATACGGGATCTCGTTATCTTTCTCGGGGCACTCGGTCTTACGTTTTACTGCCGGGAAGGATTTTGATGAAAGATACGAGATTTCGTTATCTTTCTCGGGGCACTCGGTCTTACGTTTTACTGCCGTTTGATTTTGATGAAAGATACGGGATCCGTTATCTTTCTCAGGGCACTCGGTCTTACGTTTTACTGCCGGAAAGGATTTTGATGAAAGGTACGGGATCTCGTTCTCTTTCTCGGGGCACTCGGTCTTACGTTTGACTGCCGGGGGATGATTTTGATGAAAGATACGGGATCTCTTTATCTTTCTCGAGGCACTCGGTCTTACGTTTGACTGCCGGGGGATGATTTTCTTGAAAGGGGGTTGACTTTGTCAAGTTGGGGACTGAACCGCAGAGTCCTGAAATTTTAAGGGGCAAAAGGGTCATTTTGACCCTTGCAATCCTATCCGCGCGGATAGGGTTTGAAAACCAGGGGTATTAATTAGGGCCAACGCCCTTTTTCTTTCTTCCCCATTCAGTTTTGCGTAGAGAATTACGAGAGAGAGAGAGAAACTGCAAAATCCGCCATTTTTGGCCAAAAAGCTTCAAAAATCTTCCGATTTCTTCGATTTTTTGAGCAATGGAACACGGGGAAGGCGCTTTTCAAGGCCAAGGACGTGGCCCGGTAGCGGAGAGGCGATTGGAGCTCGTCCGGATGAGGAGGCATTACAATCTTTCGCAATCGGTTGAGGAGGAGCATTACCCCGATGCTTGGCAACATTGGGCTTCGGATCCGCATCTCCGAACGGTATACTTTGAAACCCTTTGATCCCTTTGTTGATTTTTTTTTTTTTGAAAATTCGAATGATTGATATTCTTGGCTTTGAATTTTGATTTTGATGCTTTGCATGTTGTAATGAGTATATGAGTAACCCAAAATGTGCACTTTGCTTGGGAAAAAGAATTGGCATTTTTGCCACATTTTTTTTTCAATTCGAAAATTACATGTGAAAATTCGAAGAATTGTGATTTTTTTTTTTGAAATTGAATATTGCATGTTCTTGATGATGATTTTTTTGAAATTGAATTTTGATATTGATGAATGATGATGCAATGCATGCATTTTGTTTGGAAAGAATGGGCATTTTGCCAATATGAGATGTATGTATGTTTAGGATTTTTTTGAAAAGTGGGACGGATTTTTCCTCCCGTTGCATGTAAGATGGATGATATGCATGTATGCATTTTTTTTGTTGAAAATGGGACGGAGTTTTTACTTCCGTAGGAATGCATCTCTTTTTTTTTGATGAATGCATTGGGACTTGCTGAAAATTGTTTTCTTTCATGCGAGAAAAATGGGGCTATGCTCATTGTATGTCGTTATGTCAAGTCGAATTTTTTTTTTTAATGTAAATGTAAATGCAATCTTTTTGACATTTTCTCTTTTTTTTTTTTTTTTTTAGGTGGGAAACCGTTTTGTGACGGAGCAGCTGAACAAGATGAAGACTCGAGGATCGGTGGAGTCTCGTGATTGACTTGTGGGACCGGCTTCCTGATGCGGGCCGAGGAGCTTTGCCGAGTCCGAGACAGATCGTTGTTGAGACGGGGCTCTGGGAGTTCGTCGAGTGCGTGAGGGGACTGGTCAAGTTCCCTAAGAGCCAGGGCTTGATGTTTGCTCTGCGCAAAGACCGGTGGGACGCGACCCACACCTTCCACTTCTTCTGGGGCGAGGCTACGGTTACGCCTCCGACTATGCTGCGATTCACGGCCTGCCCTTTAATGGACGCAGCATTGAGTGGCGGGATGGCTACAGCGATGCCGATCGCAGTGCTCTCTCGGGATTTTCCCTATTCCCAAAAAGGGGATGGGGATGGAGTATGCCGTGGTCTACGGCAAGATTGTAGAGCCCATTGCTAGCTATGAGGCTGGGGAGGAGAGGATAGGCGCCGATCAGATTGCCAGGGCCTTCTTGTGGTTTGCTTTTCGAGCACGCCTTTGGACATGCTGAGGGACGGCAGCCTTTGCCTTGTTGAGGTCCTTGGAGGACATGGAGACGGAGATGTCTCGTGGGGAGAGGCCGGGTGCAGAGCTTTATTTTGCTCTTGATAGGTACTGTTGGGAAGGCTGTGAGCTCCTGCACGCTTCGAGTTTGCCCTGGAGGTATAAGCTCTCTTTTTGCTTTCCCTCTTTTTTTTTGAGCACGCACTTTTCTTTTGCACCGGATTGATTGGATTTTTACCTTTCGCAGTATGGGCGTTGGAGTTTTTCCACGTCACGGTGTGGCACAGCCGAGGCGTACGTCGGGCGATCCGGCCATGCAGCCTTGGTCCAAGCATGCCCGGGAGAAGATAAGCTCCAGGGGGCGTACGACAGTGTACGCGGATTGCCTTCCTTCGACGGAGGCCGAGCCATGATGAGGGGATGATATTCTTCCCTGGGATCGCTTTGAGGTAGCGAGGCGGACGGGTGCCGAGATCTGACATCACTGGCAAATGAGGATTTGAGGGGTCCGACCTGCGATGCCTATTATCCGGGAGAGAGGGTGACGCGCCAGCATGGCGTGAACCTCGCCTTTGGTGGACACTGTGGAGCCTCCGCCGATATGATGCACCTGAGCGATCGGTCCGTGACTGGGATGATTACTGAAAGCGCTCAAGACTTCTGACTTCGTGGCGATTGAGTCGTATGCGACATTCGTCTTGAGGAGGGAGGATGCCTCTGTGTCCGGGATAGGGAGGGGCTTGGGATCCCGCGGTACCCTCGGGACGGATTTTTCCTATATCCAGATGGGGTCCGATTGAGGGTGCAGATCCCTCACCCTCGAGCGACTTCCACGAGCTTTCCGCCTCGTCCGGTATGAAGGTATGGTTTCACCTTTTCCCTTTCTTTTCTTTTCTTTTGTTTCATCATCTTTAGCATCACCTCTTTTTTTTTTTTTTGACGCTTTTGCTTTGTGCGGTTTTCTGGAGGTGGTCGTCGAGAAGCCGACGAAGCAAGTGATCGGGGCCAAGAGATTCATCAGGAGGATGGTCGCTTGCGGGCTCCTCGTGCTAGAGCGAGGCGACCACGCCGGCGCCCGTCGCACGGGAGGCTTCCCTATTCGCTCGTAGACTTCTTCGAGACTCCTTTGTCTCCTCTCCTTGATCCCCGCGCGGTACCGCCTTCGGATCACGTCATTCTGGGATCCACACGGGTAGTGGACACGTTTGGCGCATGGCGGGTCGTCTTCAGACGTGTGAGTCCGACGCCTTCACCTTCGGGTACGATTTTCGCCATAGATCTCGGCTTGCCCTATCGTAGCATGCCGGGTCCCGACGAGCCTCTCTCTCGGAGACGAGGACGATTCTCGAGCCCGAGATTTTCAGGGCTCCCGAGGAGGCGGGCCCGAGTCGCAAGAGGGGCCGGGAGACATCGGGCGCTGGAGACTCCGATTGATTTTTTTTTTTGAGATTTAGATTTTGAGATTTAGATTTGTACATTGTGCACATTTTTTTTTTTTTTGGATGTAATAATTTAGGATTTTATTTATGTTTGCTTGTTTTTTTTTATGCACACTCTTTTTTTTTTTTTGAATGTAATAATTTAGGATTTTATTTTATGTTTGCAATGCAATATGAATGCTGTTGCATGAGCCTTGGTTTTTTTTTTTTTTTTTGCAAGGGTGTTTGGTATATGGACTGGTTTGGGAGGTTTTTGCACAAGTTTCGAGCAACCGGGACGGAATATTCCTTTTTTGGTGTAGCAGCCTTTGACTTGCCGAGAATTTTTCTGGGAAAGCAATCCCATCCGCGCGGAGGAATCCCGCATCGACGTGTCCCTTTACCTTTGGTCCAGACTGGGTCTTGCTTTATTTCAAATTCAAATATCCTCTTCAACCTCCAAATTCAAAACAGCCATTTTCCGGGAGAAAGAGAGAAAAACCATGGAAATGGCCAAAAATTCTCCAAAATTGTCCAAAGAAAGGCAAATGTTGTTCTTTGAAAAGTTCAAGGAGTGGTGTAGGGAGATCATGCACGAGAGGAGGTCCTTCTTTGAAGAAAGGTACAAGATACGATGCTTGTGGTCTCTCAAAGAATTGGTTCCGGATTATGACCTCTTAAGAGCTTCTTCTTCGTTTTGGGATACTAGAAGGCATGTCTTTTGCCTTTCCTTCAACGAGATTGTTCCGACTGGAAGAATTTCGGGCCTTGCTTGGAGGTCCTGGAGGTGGAAGAGATAGCGATTCCTTTGCCCGGAGGGGCTTCTTTTGCTGACAGATTGTGCGTCCTCCTTCATCTTTCCCCGGAGGAAGCGCAAGGTATGATCCGCGGTCCCGATCATTTCGATATTTCCGGTCTTCCCGACAGATTTAGGGGCCTAGGTTTGGTGGATGATGCCTATTGGGATGCCTTTGCACTTTGTATGTTTGGCACCCCGTTCATGGTCTATTCCTTTCGGGATCTCGCCATCGGTCTCGCTGGATGTCGTCGTTCACTGCCGCCCGTGGCGTAGATGTCGTTCCTTTGATTCTTGGGGAGACTTTTCATGCTCTCGACAGATTAGCTACCGGACGGGCGTATATGCACGGGGCAGCCTGCTCTTCGACCCCGTGGCCGATGGAGCGCTTGGGGTTCTTCGGGAAACCTCTCGATATGATCAGCCTCGGACTTTTGCCAGGAGAGGTGTTGATGTAGATTTTGATGATCGTGGCTCGTGGGAGCGTTGGATGGCGGGTCGCCGATCGAAGATATCGATGGTTGGTGCCTCATCAAGGGTGGAGACTCGCAGAGTGCTTCAGACGGGTCCCACGTGGTTATGCTTCCGGGCTTTCTCACCCGCTTCTACATTCCGCCCGGTCCCGAGACAGCTTTGGCTGGAGCAGGTTCCTTTGGAGGGTTTTGATGATATAGCCACCTGTGGTGGTGGCTCCCGTTTCCATGGATGATCCCTCGGTGTTTCCATTTCTTTCCCGAGCATGGAGGTATGATGCCTTTCCTCCTCGGGTTATCCTCAGCGTCCGAGACCGGTGTTCTGACTCACTTGGTACTGGATTGGTACGAGAGGCATCCGGGAGAGACTCAGTGGCTATTTTGAGGCGGCGTGAGGCCATTATGGGTGCGGAGGACCCGATCAAGCTTCGAGAGGAGGAGGGCCGAGGCGAGGGCCAATCCTCATGACAGGAGCGGAGACGCCGTGATCGGGATTATGAGGCTTACGTCAAGAGACAGAGAGGAGGGCTCCTATGTTACCGCCTAGGTTACAGGAGATGAGGGATGACGCTAGGGCTACTAAGGCCCCGACAAAGGCCGGTTTGATAGACCCCGTTCCTATACCGAGCTTGGTAGGAGGAATACCGACATTTTTCCTGGCTCGTAAGAGAAAGACTCCTGAGGGGGAAGAAGAAGGGAGAGGCCAGCACGAGTGGCTTGGAGTGACTCTTGAGGTTTCCAAGTATCCCTTTCTTGCCATGACAGACACATTAGTTTGATTATGTATCTTAGTTTTCTTTAGCAGTTGCCGCTGTAGGAATGAATCGGGCTTAGACTCATCAAAGAGTTTTTAACTTGTAATGAATATTTGAATTGCTTTAGAGTTTTTTCGAGACGCTTTCATGGTCTGACCAATTGTATTGATGCCAAAGTATGGCTTTTATTTGTGCTTTAGACCGAACCGTTTCCGCCGCCTACGTTCTCCTCATTTTGAGGAGCTCAGTCTTCGTAGTTCAACCTCGGTGAACTCTTTTTTGTTTTTTTTTTTGTTTTTTTTTTTTGGTGCAACCTCGTTTTTTACCTAGGCCGCCTCTTTTCTGGGTTTCTAACCTAGTTGGGTATTACTCTTTTAGCACTCTTTTTTTTTTGTGTTTTTTTTTTTGTTCTTCTTTTTTTTTTTGCTGCAGTCCCTCTGCTTTCTTTTTACCCTATAGGTCTTCCTCTTCTGGGTTTGAACCCAGTTGGCATACTCTTTTTGTAGCACTTTCTTTTGTGTTTTTTTTTGGTCTTTTTTTTTTTTTTGGTGCAACCTCGTTTTTTACCTAGGCCGCCCTTTTCGGGTTTCTAACCTAGTTGGGTATTACTCTTTTTAGCACTCTTTTTTTTGTTGTTTTTTTTTTTTTTTTTTTTTTTTTTTTTTTTTTTGTTTTTTTTTTTTTGTTTTTTTTTTTTTTTACGCGTAGTATCTCATGCAGCTTTGTCACCATTCACCGGGTGTACAAAGGGATTCCCGTCGAGGTCCGCAAGTTGCATGGCTCCTCCTGAGAAGATCTTCTCGGACGACATATGGCCCGACTCCATACAGTGCTCCCATTTGCCGAGAGGGTTGATACGGACCGGGGGCTTTTCTTTTTAGAACGAGATCACCTTCTCGGATCTCCCGATGCTTTACTTTCTTGTCGAAGGCTCGCCATTCTTCCTTGGTAGGCCCGGATGTGTTCCATGGCCTTCAATCGGCGTTCGTCTAGTAGGGCCAATTCGTCATGGCGACTCGGGAGCCATTCGACCTCGTTGATCCGGCTTTCCACAGATACTGAGCGAGGGTATTTCCACTCGATTGGGAGTACGGCTTCCATTCCGTATGTGAGGGCAAACGGTGCTTCCCAGCTTGCCGTTCGACCGATGTCTCCGTAGCCCCAGAGTGCCAGTGTAACTTCTCGGCCAATCTCCGCCTTGATGCCCATTTTCCGATGATATTTTCCAGAGTCTTGTTTGCCGCTCGACGGCTCCGTTGGTCTGGGGCCCGTAGGGAGATGACTTGTGACGGGTTATTCGGAATTCCGCCAAAGAGCTTTTCACATTCCCTTCGAAGTGGGATCCATTATCTCGAGATGATTTCGCGGGCAACCCGTATCTCGCATATGATGTTTTCTTTGATGAAGAGGGCAACTTTCTTTGAGTTGAGGATTTTGTAGGACTTTGCAGAGCATCCTTTCCGATTCCTTCAAAGAAATCACTAATCTGCGTCTCTTAGGCTCTTCCGCCAGCTCCCAAATTCACATTCGTCAAAATCTCTTCGGCACTTGGGCTCGATTTTCCTCTTCCTGACAACCTCGCTTAAAGATTTTTTTTTTTGTTGTTTGATTTTTTTTTGTTTAATGTGTCTCGCTTTTATCTAATGAATTATTATTAAATATTTTTTTATTAATTAATTCATCATTAGTTAAAGTGGCAATCAAGGGATACTCGTAAAGGTTCGTCATTTCATTGAAAACGAAAGGGAATACATCGGCTTGCTACGCACTCGTAGTCTTCAGCGTAAGGCCATCTGGACGACCCTAGAGACTTGATCTTAACAGAGAGAGACTGGGAGGACTTGTCCTAGATTGACACAAAGGGACGGGGACCAATCCAAGCTTGGTGATCATTTCCTCCTTGGTCGCGGATGGGCCCGAGAGAGTTTCCCAATTTTAGCGGCATCGCTATTGGTGGCCTCATGACTCGGGAACCGTCCGTTTTTGTTTTCCTTTCAATTGCCGCTATCATCTCTTGACCGAGCCGAGATCAATCGTGTCCGGCACTGGACTTTTTCTTCGAACAATTGCTGCATAATCGCACCATCCCAATCATCCGAGGGAAATTCCGTGGCCTTAGCTTTTGGCACCTCCAGTTGAATCTGTGTTTCGGATCTTCCCGGCGTAGTAGGAATAGTGGTTGTGAGCTTCTCGAACTGCTCCACTGTGTCGCACGCCTCGAAGGTATACTCACTCTTCATGGCAGTGGTAGCCCCGGGTATCTTGGGTAGGTCCAGAACATTCTACGGACCGGGTTAGCCTTGGTTCCTCCGAACTTGTTGAGGTTATCTTGTAGCTTTAGCCATCCCGCCGTAGGAGTGGGCTCTGTGATGTTTCCTCGGTTGTGTGGGACCCTTTACAAAGTAGTCGCCCAAATTAGGACTCGAAGGAGAGATTTAGGGTTGTCGACCGGGACCTTTCTGTGGCAGCTTCAAATCTCTTTCCTTTGCAAAGTGTCCACTGGGAGGCCTCATATCCTGTGCCGTGGCGAGTATTCTCGTCCTTTCACCTCGACGAGTTTGAAAGTTCCTTGTTGGCGCTTCCCGCACCGAGGCCAGTAGATAGCTCATTTTTCTCATCATTTTCAAGACCGTGGGATTTTATCCCGAGTGACCGTCGATCTATGTTGCACACTTGGGCCTCGGGAGGCTCGACCGTGAAGCCCGTTAGCATGTAACCTTCCTCATCATGTTTGATTTCCGTAATAGGTATTCCGCCCGTATCCGTGCCCTCTAAAGTGACTAAATCCCCGTAAATGGTCGTCGTATCCCCATTCGAGACGAATTTCACACACCGGTGGAGGCTTGAGGCGACCCTTTGACTTGGGTGCAGCCCAAGGTCTTCAAGCAGGCATTGAAAGTAATCGGGATGTCGATAACCCGGAATTCCACAGGTATCAATTCGTCCAAACCAGAGGTCTAAAGTAGCAACTCCGAGGACCGCCGGGATGTTGAGTCGTAAGCTTTGACTGTGAGAGAAGAAGGCTTCAAGTCTCGTAGTCTTGATATCAAGCAAGCTCATGATCTTTGCTTAGGAAGAATGTTCATTCCGACTCCATTATCAACCAGACCCGAGGGAGGCATCGTTCATCCAAATTGATCGTGATGAAGAGAGGCTCATTATGATCAGCCCCAAATTGAGGAAGGTCGAGATCCGTGAAAGTGATTATGTTCCCCGTAGTGGATGTTTCCAATCACTGTACCACATCATCGGAGTAGCATCAATAGGCACGAGAGTGCGAGCTGCTTTCTTCCAAATTTTTCTCATGGGGATAGGACGAGGTGAGTAGAGACCAGAGGGAAATGTTGGCCTGTGTTTGCTTCAACCTGGGTGAGCACGGATCCTCTTTTTCGTGGTCCTGGAGTTTCACTGCCTTAGCATAGGGGCGGCGATCTTCTTTGGTGCTGATCTCGTGGCCTTCTTATCGCGGGATTTCCTTGGAAAATCTGCCCAGATCGGGTCAACCAGATTAACTTCCTCATCGCCTGCCTCTTGACTGATTTCTTCAATGTCGCTAGGGTCAATGGGGGAGCCCTTTTGGCTATTGGCCGGTTTACTAGACGAGTCTCAGTGACAGCAAGAGGCCGAGCCGCACGGCTTCTTCCGGGCGGCCCTTATAACCGCTTCCCAAGTCAGAGGCTTTTGGGTTTGGGGTTGTGTTGTTGCCCCTTGGATGGCCCACAGAGCTAGGGCGTCCTTCGATTCATTCTCATGGCCGGCCTTGCTCATTGTTATCATGCAACAAGAGTTGCTATTGTCGGGACTTGGCGGCTTTTCGATTTCATCCCTTGGATGGCCTGAGTTGTGGCTATCAGCCTCCATCTCATCGTATATCCTTTTTCTTCCAGTCTTGCAGTGGTAGGGGCGGCCAGCGGTGAAGGATAGGCAACGTTCCCCTTCGGAGCTTGAGGTAGCGGCTCGAGCAGATCCGTGTCCAAATAAGGAGCACCGGTCCATTGTCGGCCCCCGTAGCAATTAGAAAGGCGTCATGTGGACTCATAGGTATGAAGGCCACCGGAGAGACGTTCGATTGATAACCCTTTCGGTGATTGCGGGCATTCGCCGCTCGAGCGGCCTACTGTGACCCCTACGGTTGTTACGCCATCCGTTCGTGGGAAAGAAGAAAAAGATCCGATAACGTTTACGAATTCTTCATCTTCCTGGCCGAAACCCTCCATTTTCGACCCGGTGCTTCAATAAACCCTCTCCATTCACCATTCATGTTCTTATAAGGAACGTTGTGTTCTAGGATTTCGGATATGTACGGATCTGGGCGCGGGCTTTCTTTGTCCCTCATCCTCCGGAGTATCCGGCATTGGCCCACAAATGCATCTTACAAGTGACACCTCGTAGGGTCTGTCTCCATTGGTATTCGATCCGCATTTCCCGGCGGTCCTTCATCGTTGCTTGCGATAACCAACCATTGTGCCCGGCTCCCATGGGCTCATGATCGTTCCTGCATTGTTTCCGATCCGGGGCCTCGGGGCTGACTCTTCACTCGTCATCATCATCGTCATCGCCATCGCCGGAATCTTCTTCCCATACTACCGGGATTTCGGGCCGAGAGGGAACGTCGATCAAACCCGCTGGGGAATAGGGGTGCGTGCAACCGCAAAAGTTGTCATATGTTCCCATTCCCGGAAGTGGCAATTGTGACTCAGCCTTCTCCTCCCGTAAATTGCGGGGGAAGAGTGAGAGGGGTGGCACGTATTTGACACTGTGTAGGATATAGAAGGAATCCTCCTCTTCCGATTCTTCGCTGTTCTCGGATCATATTCGGGCTCTCCTAGAGCCAATTTGCAGGTGTACTAGCTCCGCATGCTCTTCGGCCTCTTTGCCGATAAGCCCCAGCAGCACTGTGCGCCCGCCGGAAGCTTTCTTGTTCGAGTCTTCTCGACTGTTCTAACCATCTTGTATAAATAGTTCTTTCATGTTCTGAGCGGAATGGCCCAGCTTCTTCGGTATCGGCCTTCCCTTCACCCGAAAAATAGCGGGCCTCGTATTCTTGCAAGGAGTCTCTGACATGAGACCAAGATGGGTTGATTCGCTCGATATCCTCGAGGCCGAGGGGAATCCGAATTCGTGATCCTCGACGAGATTGGCCACGGGTATTTGGGGACCTTCATCAAGCATCTTCCCGGGCGTGTGAAGATTCTCCGCATTCAATCATATTCACCTGATTATGGTTCCGTGGCAAATGATTTTTGATCGTGTTGGGCCCCTCGGGCCTTCCAACTTTCCTTGCTCTATTAGCCCCCGAATTGCCTTTTTCGCAGTAAAGCAAATTGCCAGCCGATGTCCGTGAGCTT
Organism: Adenophora triphylla var. japonica; assembly: GCA_022495995.1. Classification (NCBI taxonomy): domain Eukaryota; kingdom Viridiplantae; phylum Streptophyta; class Magnoliopsida; order Asterales; family Campanulaceae; genus Adenophora; species Adenophora triphylla. The sequence goes on along the minus strand of JAFEMH010003892.1, from coordinate 216,905 downwards.
GATGAAAGGCACAATACTTTGTAGTATCCACGGAGCATTCGGATTTCCGGGTTGGAAATTCTCCAAAGGCCGCAGCAAGCCTTCTTTCACCAGCCCCCTAAAGATGTCATTCAGGCATTCCAAAGTTTTCGAGATTTATGACCCGCGGTCCGGGCTCGGCCGGTTTCCTGGGAGCAAAAGGAGTCGTGTTATTACATTCCCGTCCCGCATAGTTAATCGTCTCTTTGCCTTGCAGAGCAGGGCGAAGTGTTTGCAGAGGAGCCCGATATCCAGAGGTGGCAAAGAATGTGGTTGCCGATTGTAGGCCTTTTCAAACTTAGTCAGCAGAGTTAACCATGGCCCGCAAGTCCGAGTATGGGAAGTGACCGAGGGAGGCTCTCAGGATGTGGTTTCAAGCATGACCGGAAGATGTCCAGCTTGTTCCTCTTCGGAAGGAGGGATGGCCATTTCACCGAGTTTCCGCATTCCACCGCTTGTAGAAGTCCCCAACATTCTCATCAGACGCCGCACTGTTGTTTGTAGGTCAACCCTATTTGTTTCCCATTCCAAGTTGGCCTTATATTTCTCTCGTGAAGGCATTGGTTATCTGGTCCCATGTGGCCCCGGCTTCGTGTTTCAAACGGAAGAACCATTTTAAGGCACTGGACTTCAAGGATAGATCAAATAGTCACCAAATGCTGATTGGTACACCCTTCGCTTTCATCGCCAAGGTATATGTGTCCAAATGGGTTTTGGGACATGCAGCCCCATCAAAGAGATCCAGATTTGGCATCACGAATTTGTGGGGCAGAGGAACAATGGAGTCCGGCCGTAGGCCTAAGGCGCACTTCTGCAGCCGCCTGCGATCCGCGCTTTCATTTCCTTGTGTTGTTCCATGAACCAGTGCCGATGAGGGTCTTGTGGCGGAACCATGGCATTCAAGCTAGTGGCCGAGCTAGAGAGAGGAGCTACCACCGGAGTGCAGATCGGTGGAGGGAACGGCCGATCCGGGACGTAGTGAAAACTCCGTCCCGGGCCGAGTTACCCCGGGGAGCATGAGTAGGAGCTCGAGCAAAAGGATAGAACCTTGCGGCTTGCCGTTGATTTTCAACCGGCAAAGTAGGTGGGGCAGCCCCGATGTGGCCGGATAACTTGGATTTCCAGAGTGGGGCCCGTAAGTAGGCTTGAGTGCGGGCCGCCGTCCTGATTGTTGAATTGCATGGCCGCCAGGTGAAGGTGTGTAACCCGGGGTACTGCGGTCCCGGTGATTCGATGACACCGGGATGGAGGCTTGGTAACCCATAGAAGTCTCGAGTGAGGAATGGATTTGTGTGAGGAGCACGAACTAGTACTGCTTCCAGGAGGGGCTCCCGATCGCTGCCTAGAACCAAGTTGTGCGGCATTCGAACCGCGGCCGTTGCTGCGAGGGTCCTGGATTGATCGGTTCCGAATCGAGGAGGGATCCCGATTAGCCGTGGCATTCCGAGATAGCCCCAACCATGAGAAGACATTCCGTATCGATTTTGCCCCCACCGATTTGTGCCGCTTCTGGCCGCATGGATCCTGGTGGTCCGTGGTCGGGAGCCGGTCGACCCGAAAGTCGAGGAGCATGGGTTCTCGTAGTGGCACCATAGGAGGTGGGTGGCGGCATCCTCGGTGTAATCGTGGCGACCGAGAGTGGGGTTGGCATCCTCGTCTTCTTCCACGGTGAAGGTGCCATCCGGATTGAGGCCGGCGGCTGCACCGTGACTCTTAATAGCTTCCATAAGGCCGTTTAGCCGTTTCCTGTCGTAACCTCATCTCGTTCTCGCTAACCGATTCCACCGTTGCTCGTCCGAGGGGTCCCGGAGGCGGAGTGACGTTATCCCCATCATTACCGGCTGATGCGTACATTGAAACCCGAGTCCTAACAAATGGCGAAGCCGATGACGCGCTGACTCTTCCCAACCGATCAAACTGCGACCCAAGTGCCCGAAACCAAGCTTCAGGAGTCGCGGGGGAAAGGACATGAAGGTTCGTATGTCCGGGAATGGAAGGAGGGTAGGTGTTTGGGCTTTAGGCTCATGCAACATGCAGCTTATTTGTTCACGTTTACTTAAAACATGTTTTATTATCCTAATCGGTTGGAAAAGATAGCTCTTCTTTTCGCAAACTACTCGATTCCTGGATCTGTGGGCCCCGTCACTACGTCTATAAGCCCCTCGTATTCCACCCGTATTTCGACCTCCTGTGGTGGACAGCCCGGCGAGGGTCCTATAGGGCAAGCGGGTCCCACCGACCGAAAGAAAAACGATCCTAAAAGTCTCGGGTAATCGAGTCTTAACGAGCATTCGATGTAAATTACGGACAAAGCCGACGTCGAAAGTCAAGATCATGTCCGAGGGCTCGACAAAAGGTCGGCATGATTTGGACCGATAAGCGTCCACAATTGATCTTGACTTGTCGTCGCTAAGCCGTAATTAGGCATGGAATAGTCATTAATCCTTGATGACTCGGTTGTCAATGCCGGGAGTCGTGTATAATTTGTGCCGCCGAGCCGAAGTCAAGGCGCCGATCAATATCTTGGTCAAAGTCCGCGGCGGAAAACCGGCACTTCGACCGATTAGGACCCGAAGATATTGAGCTTCGGTATGCCGACAAAGGCTTGAAAGGAAAGGTCTATACACGGACAGGCATGACACAGACTGCACTTAAAAAACCAACCGGGTCTCTGACAAAGTGTGTCACGGACAAGTGCATGGTCGACACGAGGCTCCATGGGATGTTTGGGTAGTCCCGTGCTCATCCGAGAGGCGTAATAAGACCAAACGGACCGCGACAAGGATTTCCGGGTTAAGGACGTAGTGTGCAGCAGGTACGGTCACGTGCGCGTAGTGTGCAAGCAGCCTATATTCTTTTCCGAGTAAAATAGAAATTTTTTATGTGTCTTAAAAATATGATGCATGATTTTTTTGAAATTTTCTTTTTTTTGAAATTCTTTTTTTTGAATTTTTTTGAAAATTTTAATGAGCACATAAGCACGAAAATTCCGACGCTTAGGGACATTATTTCCGACAAATCAAAATTTTGACTTTCTCCGAGGCGGCCAAAACAACATGAAAATCGTGCAAAAATCAACACACACACAAAAATGATTTTCAAAGCCGGGACGGAAGCTTGACCTCAAAAGCTTTTTTTTGAAAACGGTGATACCGGTACGTGGGATTGTTAGACCACAATTTATCCCCGACTCGTGTTAGGAGGCGATAACGGGAAATTTAGTGGTTTCCACCAATATACCAATACCATTTTTTATTAAAAAGCTTAGTCCCCAATGGAGTCGCCACCGTGATGATGTTGCCATTCGCGGAAAATTCGATTTTGCGTTTCTTTGAAAAACCAAATAAAAGCGGAAAACGGAGTCGCCACGCCATTTTAATTTTGAAGGCCAAAACTTTGAAAAAGCCCGAGATCAGAGATTTAGGTTCGGAGGTCATGTTACGCGTCGGGAAGGACGTTAGTGTGCACTCCGACGCCTCGTAAACGAGTCTTCCAAGCTGAAAATCATTTGTGTGTGTGTGTGTGTGTGTGTGTTTTTGGCCAAAATAAGTTGAAACTCAGAAAAGTAAAATTGGGATATCTTTTAAGACTTTAAACTGATCCCATGATTTTTTGGAAGATTTTTGGATTGAGATTTGGTACTCAAAAGACCTTTTGAAGTTGAGAGCCATTTCTGCCAGAATGAAAAAGGCAGTGGACCTTTGATTTTAAAAGGGATTCAAGGGTCTTAAAACTTCATAATCTGGATAAACTCAGAGAATGAAAGTTGTTCTAGACACCTTAAATAAAGTTTGTGCGAAGGAATTTTCCATTTTGGAGAAGATTTGAGGGGTCAAAACCTTCTGGAAACCTCAGATATGAGATCTGGATTCTCAGAAGCTGATGAACTAGCCTCTGAAAGAAAATTTGAAAAAAGGAGTTTTACTTACCCAAAAAATAAGTTAAAAATATGTCTGGAAATCTCTGGAAGTTGGCTACAAAAAGTATTTTGTAGTCAACACCAAATTCTAGATTCATCTGTGTCCAAAAATTAAGACCATGGACTGAGGTCTGAGAAAATTGCTACTGGACAGCAACTTCTCAAGAAAGAAAATATGATTTTAAGGGGGGGTTTTGCATCCATGCTTGTCCCCATTTCCCTAGGTTTTGGTTAGTGATCACTAGACATTTTAGTGGTGAATCAACTATACCAAACCATCCTTGGGGTACATTAGGACTAAGCATTTCATTTGCTTGGGAAGGGGAATTTTATCCTTTGAAATCAAGATTTTATGCTTGAAAATGGTTTTTAGGGTTTTGAAAATGAGTTTTCTTTGCAAGAAAGTAAGAAAGCTTAAAAATAATTTTGATCTTTGTAGAAGATCATCCATGGAAATGGTCTTCCATGGTGATCTTCTTAGATCTAGAGCAAGAAGATGAAAGAACTACATTTTGTAGTTTGAAGATGCATGCATGGTTGAGATTTAGGGTTAGGAGGAGGAGGGTTTACCAATCTTCCTTGTGTTCTTGAGTGTTTGGCTTGAGTGTATGAGTGTTTAGGGATTTAATATGAGAGTGAGTGGATGGATATGAGTTGGGAAAGATTGGAGAGAAAAAGGTGACAATTCTTGAAGAATTCTCACTGTTTTCTCTCTATATTTCGCCAGAGGTTCGGTGCAAAATGTGTTCTTCCTTCTTATTTTTGTGACTGGAGGGCTCAATTTATAGCCCTCTGAAAATACAAAGGTATCCGCGCGGATGGATCCAGGCGTGCAATCGTTCATTAAATGCAGCTTCAGCTTTGGACAAGAAGAATATTTCTTTTTGAAATTCAAATTAACAGCCAGTTTTTTGTGTTTCCAGCCATTTCTATTTATGGTTTTCTTCTTTTGTTTTGCTTTTTGAGATTCTTTTTAAGGTTTAGCCTTAAATAACAATGCCCATTTTACCCTCACTTTGTTAGAAATGTTAGGATTGTTAGGAATTGTTAGAAATGTTATAACTTTCGTTAATTTTCTAACGAAAATTCTAACAAGCTCAAATTGGAGCACTTACAGCTGTGACCGACTATGAGGCTTACGTCAAGAGACAGGAGAGGAGGGCTCCTATGCTACCAGCTAGGCTACAGGAGATGAGAGATGACGCTAGGGCTACTAAGGCCCTGGCAGAGGCTGGTTTGATAGATCCCTGCTCCTATACCGAGCTTGGTAGGAGGAAGACCGACATCTTCCTGTTCGAAGAAGAAGACTCGAAGGGGGAAGAAGAGGGGAGAGGCCAGTTCGAGTGGGCATGGAGTGACTCTGAGGTTTCCGAGTATCCCTTTCTTGTCATGGCAGACACATTAGTTTGATTATGTATCTTAGTTTTCTTTTAGCAGGTTGCCAGTTGTAGGAATGAATCGGGCTTAGACTCATCAAAAAGTTTTTAACTTGTAATGAATATTTGAATTGCTTCAGAGTTTTTCGAGACGCTTTCATGGTCTGATCAGTGTATTGATGTCAAAGTATGACTTTTATTTGTGTTTTAGACCGAACCGTTTCCGCCGCCTACGTTCCCCTCTCATTTTGAGGAGCTCAGGTCTTCGTAGTTCAACCCGATTTTTTGTTTTTTTTTTTTGTTTTGTTTTTTTTTTGTTTTTTTGTTTTGTTTTTTGTTTTGTTTTTTTTTGTTCTTTTTTGGTGCAACCCTGTTTTTTACCTAGGCCGCCCTTTTCGGGTTTTCAACCTAGTTGGGCATTACTCTTTTAGCACTCTTTTTTTTTCTTCTTCTTTTTTCTTTGTTTTACGCGTAGTATCTGCGCAGCTTGTCACCATTCACTGGGTGTACAAAGGGATTCCCGTCGAGGTCTGCAAGTTGCATGGCTCCTCCGGAGAAGATCTTCTGGACGACGTATGGCCCGACCCAGACAGGCTCCCATTTGCCGAGGGGGTTGATACGGACTGGGGGCTTCTCTTTCAAAACGAGATCACCTTCTCGGATCTCCCGATGCTTCACTTTCTTGTTGAAAGCTCTGGCCATTCTCCCTTGGTAAGCTCGGATATGTTCCATTGCTTTCAATCGTCGCTCATCTAGCAGGGCCAATTCATCATGGCGACTCTGGAGCCATTCGACCTCGTTGATCTGGCTTTCCAGCAGTATACGGAGCGAGGGGATTTCTAGCTCGATTGGGAGTACGGCTTCCATTCCGTATGTGAGGGCAAACGGTGTTTCCCCGCTTGCCGTTCGACCGATGTTCTGTAGCCCCGCAGTGCCAGTGTAACTTCTCGGGCCAATCTCCGCCTTGGACAGCCCATTTTCCGGATAATGTTTTCCAAAGTCTTGTTTGTCGCCTCTACGGCCCGTTGGTTTGGGGCCCAGTAAGGAGATGACTTGTGACGGGTTATTCACTCCGCGCCAGCACTGTCGCATTCCCTTCGAAGTGGGATCCATTATCCGAGATGATTTCGCCGGCAACCCGTATCCGCATATGATGTTTTCTTTGATGAAGAGGGCTACTTTCCTTGAGTTGAGGATTTTGTAGGACTTGGCTTCAACCCACTTGGTGAAATAATCCACAGCCTACCAAGACGAATTCGTGGCCGCATCGCCGATGGCGTGATTTTGCCTATGACATCAATTCCCCAAGTGACGAAAGGCCAAGGGGTTGTCATGCAAAAGATAACTCGTGAGGAGGCAAATGATTAAGGTTTGAGTATCGCCGACATTTGTCGCAGCCTTTTGACGAATCTGGATGCGGTCGGCTTCCATGGAGATCCAAAAGTATCCCATTCTCGCATAATTTGCATCGTGGCTCGAGCATTCATGTGGGGGCCGCAGGTACCACCATGTATTTCTCTCATGAGTTCCGTAGCCTCTTGTTTGCCGATGCATCGCGGGGAGGGGGCCTTGATAACGCTTCTTGTATAGCATATTTCCCAAAAGAACATAATGGGAGGCGAGCCGCTTGTGGCCGAGAGACTTTTCGCTTTGATTCCTTCTTTATATTCCCCATCTTCATTTTTGAAGGAGGCTTCTCCGTTCTTAAGGTACCGATAGATCTCGAGTGTACTGTGATCACCGGCCGCCCGGCTTCGCTTCGATTTCAAAGCAATAAGCGGGATTTTCTCTTCTCCCGACTACGAATGGTTTGACGGACTTTCCTTCGGGTATTTCAACGAGGAGGTTAGCGTTGCTGTGAGCATCCGCAAACTGCTTGCGATCTCTCGGGCAAGTAATGAAAGCCGATCTCCTTGAATTGGGTTACTAGCTCTTCCATGTAAAAGTGTGATATTTCGTAGACCCGGTCCACGGTCTTCCATTTGTTAGAGACTCCGATTGATGATGAGGGCAGAGTCACCATACACCTCCAATTCCTTGATATTTCTTTCGAGGGCGGCTTCCAACCCACTATGCAAGCTTCATATTCAGCCGTTGCTGGTGACTTCGAAGTTCAACCTCATCAAGCTATGGGGCGTGTTCGTCAGGTAGGATTGACCGTAAGCATTCCTATTCCGTTCCCCTTTTGTTTGACGCCCGTCGAAGAAGAGTTGCCAGCGATTTTCTCCTTCTAGAGTGAAGATTCCATCATCGGGAAATTGAGGTTCAGTCCTCGGGACTCATCACTTGGGAAATCGGCCAAATGTTCTGCCATTATGCGTCCCTTTACGGATTTCCTTGAAACATAAGTGATGTCATATTCGGCCAAAAAGAACGACCATTTTGCCAACCTCATGGAGATGGAAGGCTTGTCGAACAGATATTTGATGGGGTCTATCCTTGAGATAAGATGTATCGGGTGAGACTGCATGTAGTGTTTCAACTTTCCCACTACCTGCACCAAACCTCGCGCAAGTCTTCTCGCAGCGCAGTAATTGAGTTCGCTTCCTTGGAGCTTTACGCTACGAAATAGATGGCGTTTCGACCTTGGAATCTTTCTTCTCTTGAGCTAGCATAGCCCCAATTGCCGTATCCGTGACGCTTAGATATAACAATAGTGGCTTTTGCCGATGTGGTGGGCAGAGAATCGGGGATTCACAAGGTATGCCTTGATCTGTTCAAAGGCAAGCTGACATTCTGGAGTCCATTATGTGTAGGCATTTTTCTTCATCAACTTGAAGATCGGCTCGCAGATCGAGGTCAGCTGATTTACAAAGCGGCTTATGTATTGCAGTCTTCCCATGAAGGATTTCACTTCTGTCAGTGTCCGGGGTGGCTTCATTTCAACTATCGCCTTGATTTTCTGGGGATCCACTTCGATTCCCCGTTCTGTCACCATATATCCTAGCACCTTACCTCGTCTTACACCGAAGGTGCACTTGGCTGGATTCAGTCTCATGCTGTGGTCTCGGAGGCGGCCGAAGAATTTTCTCAAATCAACAAAGTGCTGGCCATCTGATCCTCTGGAATGTATTATCATGTCGTCCACATAGACCTCAATTTCTTTGTGGATCATGTCATGGAACAGAGCTGTAGCTGCCCTCTGGTACGTAGCCCCAGCATTCTTTAGTCCGAATGGCATGACCGTGTAGCAGTAGGTGCCCCAAGGGGTCGTGAAGGCCGTTTTGGCTTGATCCTCTTCTGCCATTTTGATTTGGTTGTAACCGGCAAAACCGTCGACGAAGGATTTAACCTCATGGTTGGCCGTGGAATCTACCAAAATGTCGATGTTTGGCAGGGGGAAATCGTCTTTTGGACTGGCTTTGTTCAAGTCTCTGAAGTCTACGCAGCACCGGATCTTTCCGTTGGCCTTGGTCACCGTTACTATATTGGAAAGCCATGTAGGGTATTCAATGACCCTGATGAACCCTGCCCTGAGCATATTTTCTATCTCCTCTTTCACTTGTAGGGACCATTCGGGCTTAATTCTTCTTAGCTTCTACTTTACTGGCTTGACTTCTGGGTCGAGCGGTATTCGGTGCTCAACTATGGAAGGATCGAGGCCTGGCATATCTTTATAGGACCATGCGAACACATCCACGAATTCTTTTAGCAGCTCAATTAGGGCATCCCTTTCAGTCCCTTCGAAGAAACTACCAATCTGCGTCTCTTTAGGCTCTTCCGCAGTTCCCAAATTCACACTTGTCAAAATCTCTTCGGCAGCTTGGGCTCGATTTTCCTCTTTCCGGACAACCTGCTTAAAGATTTCTTTGATATATTGTTCATTTAATGTGTCTGCTTCTTCATCTAGTGAATCGTTATTAACTGTTTTTAGATTATTAGTTAATTCATCATTAGTTAAAGTGGCAATTAAGGGATACTCAGAAAGGTTCGTCATTTCATTGAGAATAAGAGGGAATACAGCATTGGCTACAATTTCGTGGTCTTCAGGCGTGAGGCCATCGGACGATTCGGAAGACTCAAACTCAACAATGAGAGACTCAGAGGACTTTACAAAGGTTGACACAAAGGGACGGGGAACCAATCCAAGTTTGGTGATCATTTCTTCTTTGGTCGCGGACGGGCCTGAGAGAGTTTCCCAATTCTTTAGCGGCATTGCTGTCAGAGGCCTCATGACTCGGGGGCTGTCTCGTTTCTGTCCTCCTTCCTCAGTCGTTGCTATCATCTCTTTGTCTGAACCAGAATCAATTGTGTTTGGCGTCTGAAAACTGAGCATGTGGATGTAGGGATCTTCCTCAATTCTGGGGATTTCTATCTCGTCACAATCTGACCGCTCAATCCAGATGTAAGGACGTATTGCGTCTCGGTGTGCTGCTAGAAAAATCTCATGTCCCATGCTTGAGCGGAAAGGTTTAATCGGGCATTCAAGAAGGAGGACGTCCCACACGACGTTCATAGATTCGAGTTGGGTATGACGATGCTTGTCGATCTTTATCATGAAAATTTCCTGACTTGGCAGGTGGTCGAGAGTGGGTTTGAAGAATAGTGACAAAGCCGTGATTAGGAACCCGGGTTTGTGTGCCCTTATCATGGCGGTGTTCAATGTTTCCTTCCAGTATGCCTCCAAATGTTGGAAATGACAATTGGATTTGATGAATCGACTTCTTCGGAGTCCGCTCGCTGAGTGCGTTGACATAGTTGGCATCACCGCATTCTCGGGGGATTTTGCGAGACTTGCCCCGATAGTCACTTGGTCGACTCGGAGGAGGTAGCCCCGGTGTCTGGCTAAGAGCATGCTTGGTAACGGTCTCGGCTTCGTTCCCTATGAGGAAGCTGTCGCCCCTTATGACTTCAAGGTCCCCTTGTCGGTTAATGAATTTGACACATTGGTGGAGAGTGGAGGCTATGGCTTTCATGTGATGCAACCAAGGGCGCCCTAGTAGGGCTGTGAACTCGGAGGGGATATCCATTACATGGAACTTTGCTGGCACCATTTGGGTTTCGTACCAGAGTTCCAGAGTCACTGTCCCCAGGATGGGACGGGACGTGCCATCATATGCCTTGACTGACCGGGTAGAGGGGATCATGTGTCTTTCATTGATGCGCAGGGCCCGCATCATGCTGAGGGGAAGGACGTTGACGGCTGATCCGTTGTCCACCAATACTCCCGGGAGCGATACGGTGTTGAGCTTAATGGTGATGTACAAAGCTTCATTGTGTTGGGAGACATCTCTTGGCAAATCTTCGTCGCAGAAGGTGATCATGCTGCCATATAGGTGGGGATCATAGATTTGGTCCTTGTCTCGGGATAGAGAGTCATCAAGCCAGTCACTTCGTGCTTTTTTCTTGCGAGGTAGAACCTTTGCTGAAGCCCCTGGGTTATACTGAGGCCGTTTGTGGCGGTTGCCGTCTCCGGTCAACATGTTGATTGAGTGGGAGCGCCAAACTGGCGTTGGTCTTTCTTTGTCGGTGTGCACTTGGGAGCTGGACAAACTGAATTTTGGCTGTTCCCGCGGGGGGATAGATTTCTGATTGGCAGTAGAGTTACCCAGGTCCACAGTATTCTGGCGTCCGAAAGTCTCAATTGTCGCCGACAAGGCTTTTCTCGCTTCTTTACCCCCGTTTGCTTTGGGGAAGACCTGGCCGGAGTAGAGTACATAATAATCAAATCCCCAGCATGGCTCCCCGAGCGTACCCACACTGGTATCACCGGCCTCGAATCTCTCCTTCAATTTTTGCTGGGAGGAAATTTTCTTCTTCTTAGGAGGACGGTCCTCGTGTATCCAGTCCTGATAGTCCCTTTCAAGGCAATCGGGACAGTCACAGATATCCCACCAAATGTGTTCTACAGCTGGTGGCGGATTTGGGACCTCAGGTTGAGCGGTGGTGGAACGACTTTGAGTGGAACTGGTCCGGGGAGATGTGCTGTTGGGCTCATCTGAAAGCGAGTGGTTGGACTCCGCCGGATAATGAGAGATATTAAGATCCCGGGGAACAGGCATATGTTTGTCCTTCAGGGTAGCCCCAGTTAGTTGGGAGATTGTTAAGGTCCCGAAGTGGCGTGTGGCCTCTTCAATCCAGGCTTGCTGTCTATCCTGGCGTTCTTCCAAGGCCTTGATGGCTGACCATATTTCTTCAACTGTTTCCTGATCTTCATCACCCAGGCTGATATTTGCGGGATCATCACTTTGAGAGGGGATAACTGACGGTATGCCGAACCCTCTCATCCTTGACTGCTGTTTGGGGGCCAGTTACCCTGTAAGTCGACGGGCAGAAGTCCCGGCGGTGGAGACATAGGAATCTTGGGGTAGCATCTTGATGTATCCGGGACGATTAAGAAGAGGAGGAGGACTTTCTTCCTTCTTTGCGGTAAAAGTGCCATCGGAATTGAGACTGATAGTCAAACCATGACTTGCGACAACCCCCAGAAGGTCGCTAATTTGAGCCTCATGTCGAAGTCTCATCTGTTCTACCAACTGGATCCAATACTGGTCTGTCTGAGGTATTTTGGAGGACGGAGCAGCGTGGTCCCCATCATTACCGGCTGACGCAGACATTCTGAATCCCGGAGTCTGAACAAATGGTGAAGCTGATGACGCGCTTGACTCTTCCCAACTAATCAAACGATGACCCGGTGCCCGAAACCAAGCTTTGTGAGGAGCTGCGGGAGAAAAGGCACGAGGGTTCAGATGTCTGGGAATGAAGGAGGGTAGATGTTTGGGCTTTAGGCTCATGCAACATGCGATTATTTGTTCACGTTTACTTAAAACATGTTTTATTAACCTAGTCGGTTGGAAAAGATTGCTCTTCTTTTTCGCCAACTACTCTGGATCCTGGATCAGTGGGCCCCGTCACTACGTCTATAAGCCCCTCGTATTCCACCTGTATTTCGACCTCCCAGGGTGGACAGCCCCGGGCGAGGGTCCTATAGGGCAAGCGGGTCCCACCGATCGAAAGAAAAACGATCCTAAAAGTCTGGCGGGTAATCGAGTCTTAACGATAAGCGTCCACAATTGATCTTGACTCGTCGTCAGTTAAGCCGTAATTAGGCATGGAATAATCATTAATCCTTGATGACTTAGTGTCAATGCTGGGAGTCAGTGTATAATTTGTGCCGCCGTAGCCGAAGTCAAGGCGCCGGTCAATATCTTGGTCAAAGTCCGCGGCGGAAAACCGGCAGAACTTCGACCGATTAGTGGTCCCCGAAAGATATTGAGTCGGTATGCCGACAAAGGCTTGAAAGGAAAGGTCTATACGCAGCACGGGGCATGACACGTACCGGACTAAAAACCAACCGGGTCGCGGACAAAGTGTGTCACGGACAAGTGCAGGGTCGACACGAGGCTCCATGGGATGTTTGGGTAGTCCTGTGCTCGTCCAAGAGGCGTAATAAGACCAAACGGACCGCGACAAGGATTTCCCTGTTAGGGACGTAGTGTGCAAGTGTACGGTCACGTGCGCGTAGTGTGCAAGCCTATATTCTTTTTCTGAGTAAAATAGAATTTTTTTTTTTTATGTGTCTTAAAAATATGATGCATGATTTTTTTTTTTTGAAAATTTTCTTTTTGAAAATCATTTTTTTTTGAATTTTTTTTTTTTTGAAATTTAATGAACACATAAGCACGTAAGCACGAAAATTCCGACAGTTAGGACATTATTCCGACAGCCAAAATTTTGACTTTTTCCGAGGCGGCCAAAACAAACACGAAAATGTGCAAAAATCAACACACACACACAAATGATTTTCAAAGCCGGACGGAAGCTTGACCCTCAAAAGCTTTTTCCTTTTTTTTGAAAACGGTGATACCGGACGTGGGATTGTTAAACCACAATTTATCCCCGACTCGTGTTAGGAGGCAGTAACGGGAAGTTTAATGGTTTCCACCAATATACCAAATATCATTTTTTTTTTTAGAAAAAGCTAATTCCCCAAACAGAAGTCGCCACTGTGATGATGTGCCCGCCTAAAAAATTTTTATTTCCGAAAGGGTTTTGACTTTGAAATTTTTGTTTCTTTGAAAACCAATCGAAAAAGAACGGAGTCGCCACGCCATTTATGTTTTAAGGGCAAAAACTTTGAAAAATGCCCGAGATTAGAGATTTGGGTTCGGAGGTCATGTTACACGCCGGGAAGGACGTTAGTGTACACCCGGAATGCCTCGTAAAACGAGTCTTCCAAGCTGAAAATCATTTGTGTGTGTGTGTGTGTGTGTTTTGGCCAAAATAATTTGAAACACAGAAAAGTAAAAATTGGGATATCTTTTTAAGACTTTAAACTGATCCCATGATTTTTTGGAAGATTTTTGGATTGAGATTTGGTACTCAAAAGACCTTTTGAAGTTGAAAGTCACTTCTGCCGTAATGAAAAAGGCAAGTGGACCTTTGATTTTGAAATAGATTCAAGGGTCTTAAAACTTCATAATCTGGATAAACTCAGAGAATGAAAGTTGTTCCAGACACCTTAAATAAGATTTTTACGAAGGAATTTTCCATGTTGGAGAATATTTGAGGGATCAAAACCTTCTGGAAATCTCATATATGAGATCTGGATTCCCAGAAGCTGATGAACTTGCCTCTAAAAGAAAATTTGAAAAGAGGAGTTTTACTCACCCAAAAAATAAAGTAAAAATATGTCTGGAAAGCTCTGGATATTGGTCGACTCGGGGGAGGTAGCCCCGGTGTCTGGCTAAGAGCATGCTTGGTAACGGTCTCGGCTTCGTTCCCTATGAGGAAGCTGTCGCCCCTTATGACTTTAAGGTCCCCTTGTCGGTTAATGAATTTGACACATTGGTGGAGAGTGGAGGCTATGGCTTTCATGTGATGCAACCAAGGGCGCCCTAGTAGGGCTGTGAACTCGAAGGGGATATCCATTACATGGAACTTTGCTGGCACCATTTGGGTTTCGTACCAGAGTTCCAGAGTCACTGTCCCCAGGATGGGACGGGACGTGCCATCATATGCCTTGACTGACCGGGTAGAGGGGATCATGTGTCTTTCATTGATGCGCATGGCCCGCATCATGCTGAGGGGAAGGACGTTGACGGCTGATCCGTTGTCCACCAATACTCCCGGGAGCGATACGGTGTTGAGCTTAATGGTGATGTACAAAGCTTCATTGTGTTGGGAGACATCTCTTGGCAAATCTTCGTCGCAGAAGGTGATCATGCTGCCATATAGGTGGGGATCATAGATTTGGTCCTTGTCTCGGGATAGAGAGTCATCAAGCCAGTCACTTCATGCTTTTTTCTTGCGAGGTAGAACCTTTGCTGAAGCCCCTGGGTTATACTGAGGCCGTTTGTGGCGGTTGCCGTCTCCTGGCCAACATGTTGATTGGAGTGGGAGCGCCAAACCGGCGTTGGTCTTTCTTTGTCGGTGTGCACTTGGGAGCCGGACAAACCGAATTTTGGCTTGTTCCCGCGGAGGGATAGATTTGATTGCGCAGAGTTACCTGTGTCCACGATTCGCGTCCGAAAGTCTCACTCGTCGCCGACAAGGCTTTTCTCGCTCTTTTACCCCGTTTGCTTTGGGGAAGACTGGGCCGGAGTAGAGTACATAATAATCAAATCCCCTGCATGGCTCCCCGAGCGTACCCACACCGGTATCACCGGCCTCGAATCTCTCCTTCAATTTTTCTGGGAGGAAATTTTCTTCTTCTTAGGAGGACGGTCCTCGTGTATCCAAATTCCGATAGTCCCTTTCAAGGCAATCGGGACAGCCACGTATATCCCACCAAATGTGTTCTACACTGGTGGCGGATTTGGGACCTCGCTTGAGCGGTGGTGGAACGACTTTGAGTGGAACCGGTCCGGGAGATGGCCGTTGGGCTCATCCGAAAGCGAGTGGTTGGACTCCGCCGGATAATGAGAGATATTAAGATCCCGGGAACAGGCATATGTTTGTCCTTCGTGGTAGCCCCAGTTAGTTGGGAGATTGTTAAGGTCCCGAAGTGGCGTGTGGCCTCTTCAATCCAGTGCTTGCCGTCTATCCCGGCGTTCTTCCAAGGCCTTGATGGTGACCATATTTCTTCAACTGTTTCTGATCTTCATCACCCAGCCGATATTTGCGGGATCATCACTTTGAGAGGGGATAACTGACGGTATGCCGAACCCTCTCATCCTTGATCACTGTTTGGGGGCCAGCTTACCTCGTAAGTCGACGGGCGTAAGTCCCGGCGGTGGAGACATAGGAATCTTGGGGTAGCATCTTGATGTATCCGGGACGATTAAGAAGAGGAGGAGGACTTTCTTCCTTCTTTGCGGTAAAAGTGCCATCGGAATTGAGACTGATAGTCAAACCATGACTTGCGACAACCCCCAGAAGGTCGCTAATTTGAGCCTCATGTCGAAGTCTCATCTCGTTTCTACCAACCGGATCCACATCGGTCTGTCTCGAGGTATTTTGGAGGACGGAGCAACGTGGTCCCCATCATTACCGGCTGACGCAGACATTCTGAATCCCGGAGTCTGAACAAATGGTGAAGCTGATGACGCGCTTGACTCTTCCCAACTAATCAAACGATGACCCGGTGCCCGAAACCAAGCTTTGTGAGGAGCTGCGGGAGAAAAGGCACGAGGGTTCAGATGTCTGGGAATGAAGGAGGGTAGATGTTTGGGCTTTAGGCTCATGCAACATGCGATTATTTGTTCACGTTTACTTAAAACATGTTTTATTAACCTAGTCGGTTGGAAAAGATTGCTCTTCTTTTTCGCCAACTACTCTGGATCTCGGATCGGTGGGCCCCGTCACTACGCCTATAAGCCCTCGTATTCCACCCGTATTTCGACCTCCCAGGTGGATGCCCCGGCGAGGGTCCTATAGGGCAAGCGGGTCCCACCGACCGAAAGAAAAACGATCCTAAAAGTCTGGCGGGTAATCGAGTCTTAACGATAAGCGTCCACAATTGATCTTGACTCGTCGTCAGTTAAGCCGTAATTAGGCATGGAATAATCATTAATCCTTGATGACTCAGTGTCAATGCTGGGAGTCAGTGTATAATTTGTGCCAGTCAGAGCCGAAGTCAAGGCGCCGGTCAATATCTTGGTCAAAGTCTGCGGCGGAAAACCGGCAGAACTTCGACTGATTAGGGTCCCCGAAAGATATTGAGTCGGTATGCCGACAAAGGCTTGAAAGGAAAGGTCTATACGCAGACAGGGCATGACACAGACCAGACTAAAAACCAACCGGGTCTCGGACAAAGTGTGTCACGGACAAGTGCATGGTCGACACGAGGCTCCATGGGATGTTTGGGTAGTCCTGTGCTCGTCCGAGAGGCGTAATAAGACCAAACGGACCGCGACAAGGATTTCCCCGGGTTAGGGACGTAGTGTGCAGTGTACGGTCACGTGCGCGTAGTGTGCAAGCAGTCTATATTCTTTTTCTGAGTAAAATAGAAATTTTTTTTTATGTGTCTTAAAAATATGATGCATGATTTTTTTTTTTGAAAATTTTCTTTTTTGAAAATCCTTTTTTTTTTGAATTTTTTTTTTTGAAATTTAATGAACACATAAGCACGTAAGCACGAAAATTCCGACAGTTAGGGACATGATTCCGACAGTCAAAATTTTGACTTTTTCCGAGGCGGCCAAAACAACACAAAAAATGTGCAAAAATCAACACACACACACAAATGATTTTCAAAGCCGGGACGGAAGCTTGACCCTCAAAAGCTTTTTCCTTTTTTTTTGAAAACGGTGATACCGGTACGTGGGATTGTTAAACCACAATTTATCCCCGACTCGTGTTAGGAGGCAGTAACGGGAAGTTTAATGGTTTCCACCAATATACCAAATATCATTTTTTTTTTTAGAAAAAGCTAATTCCCCAGCAGAGTCGCCACTGTGATGATGTGCCCGCCTAAAAAATTTTTATTTCCGAAAGGGTTTTGACTTTGAAATTTTTGTTTCTTTGAAAACCAATCGAAAAAGAACGGAGTCGCCACGCCATTTATGTTTTAAGGGCCAAAACTTTGAAAAATGCCCGAGATTAGAGATTTGGGTTCGGAGGTCATGTTACACGCCGGGAAGGACGTTAGTGTACACCCGGAATGCCTCGTAAAACGAGTCTTCCAAGCTGAAAATCATTTGTGTGTGTGTGTGTGTGTGTGTGTTTTGGCCAAAATAATTTGAAACACAGAAAAGTAAAAATTGGGATATCTTTTTAAGACTTTAAACTGATCCCATGATTTTTTGGAAGATTTTTGGATTGAGATTTGGTACTCAAAAGACCTTTTGAAGTTGAAAGTCACTTCTGCCAGAATGAAAAAGGCAGTGGACCTTTGATTTTGAAATAGATTCAAGGGTCTTAAAACTTCATAATCTGGATAAACTCAGAGAATGAAAGTTGTTCCAGACACCTTAAATAAGATTTTTACGAAGGAATTTTCCATGTTGGAGAATATTTGAGGGGTCAAAACCTTCTGGAAATCTCATATATGAGATCTGGATTCCCAGAAGCTGATGAACTTTCCTCTAAAAGAAAATTTGAAAAGAGGAGTTTTACTCACCCAAAAAATAAAGTAAAAATATGTCTGGAAAGCTCTGGATGTTGGCTACAAAAAGTGTTTTATAGTAAACACCAAATTCCAAGTTTATCTGTGTCCAAAAATTAAGACAATGGACTGGGGTCTTGGAAAATTGCTACTGGACAGCAACTTCTCAAGAAAGAAAATATGATTTTAAGGGGGGTTTTGCATCCATGCTTGTACCCATTTCCCTAGGTTTTGGTTAGTGATCACTTGACATTTTAGTGGTGAATCAACTATACCAAACCATCCTTGGGGTACATTAGGACTAAGCACTTCATTTGCTTGGGAAGGGGAATTTTATCCTTTGAAAATCAAGATTTGGTGCTTGAAAATGATTTTAGGGTTTTGAAAATGTGTTTTCTTTGCAAGAAAGTAAGAGAACTTGAAAATAATGTTGATCCTTGTAGAAGATCATCCATGGAGATGAACTTCCATGGTGATCTTCTTGGATCTAAGACAAGAAGATGAATGAACTACATTTTGTAGTTTGAAAATGCATGCATGGATGAGAGATTTAGGGTAAGAAGAGGGAGGTTATACCTATCTTTTTTGTATTTTGGGGATTTGGCTTGAATGTATGAGTGTTTGAGGCTTTGAATGTAAGAGTGTTTGGGTTTGATTTGAGTGAGTGAAAGTTGGGAAGATTCAAGAGAAAAAGGTGACAATTCTCATAGAATTCTCACTGTTTTCTCGAGTATATTCGCCAAATACTGTGAATTGTGCTCTTGTTCCTCTTCATTTTTGTGACTGGAGGGCTCAATTTATAGCCCTCTGGAAATGACAAACCTATCCGCGCGGATAGGATCAGTCGCGTGCACTGTTCATTAAATGTCGTCTGTGCTTTGGACACAAGGAATAATCTTTTTTAAAATTCAAATTAAACAGCCAGATTATGTTCCAGCCATTTCTATTTTTGGTTTTTGACCATTTCTTTCACTTTTTTGATTCTTTTCCTTGGTTTATCCTTAAATAACAATGCCCATTTTACCCTCACTTTGTTAGAAATGTTAGGATTGTTAGGAATTGTTAGAAATGTTATAACTTTCGTTAATTTTCTAACGAAAATTCTAACAAGCTCAAATTGGAGCACTTACAACAGTGTAACAATAAGTACCCCAAGGAGTGGTAAACACTGTCCTGATCTTCCTCGGCCATTTTAATCTGGTTATAACCCGCAAAACCATCGATGAGGGATTTGACCTCGAAGTTCACAGTTGCATCCACTAGCATGTCAATGCTTGGCAAGGGGAAGTCATCTTTGGGACTAGCCTTGTTAAGATCCCGAAAGTCTACGCAAACTCGAACCTTTCCGTTCGCTTTCGTAACCGTGACTATGTTTGCCAACCAAGTCGGGTATTCGATCACCTTGATAAAGCCCACCCGTAGGAGTTTCTCAATCTCTTCTTTGACTTGTAAGGACCACTCGGGCTTGATCTGCCTCAGTTTCTGCTTTATTGGCTTAATCTCTGGATTCAGGGGTATCCGGTGTTCCACGATAGATGTATCCAAACCGGGCATGTCTTTATAGGACCAGGCAAAGACATCTACAAACTCTTTAAGCAACTCGATCAGGGCAACCCGTTCATCTCCGGAGAAGAATCAACCAATTTTCATTTCTTTGGGTTCCTCGGCTGTTCCCAGGTTCACCGTTGTCAATACCTCATCGGCAGCTTGGGCCCGACTTTCCTTTTGCTCGCAAACCTGCTTTGAATCATTTTCTAAAATTTGCTCATCTATTAAGTCTGCATTATCTTCAATTGAATCTGGCTTAATTATTTTTAAATCTTGATGATTAATTTTAGTTAAGCGCTCAATTGTTAGATTGGCAATCACGGGATACTCAGAAAGATTGACCATTTTATTCAAAGCGAATGGAAAAACAGTGTCTAAAACACGATGATGGTCTTCCGTCGTGAGGATTTCAGACCGATCGGAGGACTCGAATTCAATCAGAAAGGACTCTGGGGACTGACTCAGGACACGGGGAACAAATTTAGACTCGGATGGACAAGGACGAGGTTTGAGCCCTAGCTTTTTTATCATAGTCTCCCTGACAGCAACCGGTCCTTGAAATGAAGTCCAGTTGTGTAGCGGCCTCTCTGCGACGGTCTTCAAACTATTCAGATCTGCAACTGGCCCTTTTCCAAACTCCAACACAGCCACCACCTCGTTATCAGAGGAAAAGTCAATCAAATCACTGAGATCACTAGCAACAACCACCCCTCCTGTAGGTACTTCTTCCAAATGTATGTCATCCTCAGGCATTGACAGCCCCTGCTCCTTAAACAGATCTGCCAAATCACCATCAATGTCCACGGGATCAGCACCGCGGATCTTGTATATTGTGGGTTCGTCCAGAGCAAGCTTCTCGAACTGGTTCACATAATCAGGTCCCCAAAAATGGTAACTGTTCTCAAATGTAGCGGTGACGCCTGGCCTTCTAGGCATACTCACTAGCATTTCCTTCACCGGGTTTTGACTGATGGCGAACATCCGGATTGTTCTCATCCTTTCCTCCATTTGGCTCAGCATTGGTTCTGGATAAATGGACATTTCCCCATCTTCTTTGACAAAGTGCTTGTTCAAAGACCAGCTGTACGGGCGCATCTCAGGCCTCTTGTACCTCTTACCAGCAGCTGAGGTCATCTTTTCTCTAAACGTTTCAATCTTATCGTACGCTTTATCTTCTTTCGTCACTACATACCCTAGGCCTCGCCTGTTCCTCTTGGCTTCTGGCATCACGAGCTGACATGGTCCCTGTTGATGCTTCCCTAGCCCCAGGCCTGGGATGTAACTCATGCCTCTCATCATTTTTAGCGCAGGAGGGATCTGGTCGGAGGAGGTTGTCAAATCTATAGTGCAGACCTGCCCTTTAGGTTTCTCAATCGTAGAACCACTGAGCATCAGGTTCTCCTGGTCAAGTTTGATTTCCATTACTGGCATGGTATTGGTACTGGTCTCCCCAATAGTGATGCTATCCCCATAAATGGTCGTCAGAACTCCATCTTGCATAAATTTCAAACACTGGTAGAGGGTGGAGGCTACCGCTCCGATTTCATGAATCCACGGTCTACCCAATAGCGCTGAGAATGTGATCGGAATGTCGATGATTTGGAATTCTACCATCATCTCTTTGCTCCCAAACAACAAATTCAGAGAGACTATCCCCAACACTGCCCTGGATGTCGAATTGTAGGCTTTTATGGTCTGGCTGGATGGTTTGAGGCTCTGCGCATCAATGTCTAACATACTCATCATTTTGGCAGGAAGTACATTCATAGCTGACCCATTGTCTACCAATACATGGGGAATCTGGTGCCCCTCCAGTGGCACAGTGATGTGTAGAGACTCATTATGCTTTGCACCGTAAGCAGGCAGATCATGATCCGTAAACGTAATGATGTTCCCATACTGCGCAGTTCCAATCAACTGACAGGCCTCGTCTGGAGTGGCGTTGACAGACACATTGGTTTTGGACAGGGCCTCTTCCAACTTTAGTTTGTGAGGGTAGGAGGATGTGAGCAGAGACCTGTGATGTACCCGATTTTTTTTTGTGATCAAACGGAGTCGCCACGCCATTTTTGTTTTAAGGGCCAAAACTTTGAAAAATGCCCGAGATCAGAAATTTGGGTTCGGAGGTCACGTTACGCGTCGGGAAGGACGTTAGTGTGCACCCGGCGCGCCTCGCAAAACGAGTCTTCCAAACATTTGAAATCCTTTGTTGTGTGTGTGTGTGTGTGTGTGTGTGTGTGTGTGTGTGTGTGTGTGTTTGACCAAAATGAGTTGAAACTGAGAAAAGTAAAAATTGGGATCTTTTCTTAGGACTTTAAACTGATCCCATGATTTTTTGGAGAATTTTTGGTTTGAGATTTGGTACTCAAAAACCCTTTTGAAGTTGAAAAACACTTCTGCCAGAAGAAAAAAGGCAGTGTACCTTCGATTTTGAAATGTATTCAAGGGCCTTAAAACTTCATAATCTGGATAAACTCAGAGAATGAAAGTTTTTCTAGACTCCTTAAATAAGCTTTGTGAGAAGGAATTTTCCATTTTGGAAAAGATTTGAGGGGTCAAAACCTTCTGGAAATCTCAGATATGAAATCTGGATTTCCAGAAACTGATGAACTAGCCTCTAAAAGAAAATTTGGAAAATGGAGTTTTACTCACCCAAAAAATAAAGTAAAAATATGTAAGGAAATATCTGGATGTTGGCTACAAAAAGTGTTTTTCAGTCAACATCCAATTCCAAGTTTTACTGGGTCCAAAAAATAGGAAAATGGACTGAGGTCTCAGAACAATGCTACTGGACAGCAAGATGTTCTTGAGGGAAAATGTGATTTTTGGGGGATTTGCATCTATGTTCACCCCATTTTCATCCCTAGACTTGATACCACTACTTTTTGTTAAGTGGTTATCATATTCAAGTCATCCTTGGGGAATTTATGGGGTTTAAACATGTCCTTTGCAAAGGGAAAGGGAGTTTTGTAAAGATGAAACCAAAGAGAAAGAATTGACTAGAGATCTAAAATGTGGACCACTTGAGATGGTCATTCATGAAGATGAACTTCAAGATGACCATCTTGGGTCAAAACTTAAGTTAAACTAGACATCAAGTAGATCGAAGTAAGAAGAACAAGATGAACAAGAAGTTAAAAGAGGATTTTAGGGTTTTGAGAAGGAGGGCTTTACCAATGGTGACACCCTATCTTCCTAGGCTTGGAATTTGACTTGAGGAGTATCAAGATTTGGTGTTTGGCTTGAGGAGTATCAAGGTTTGGTGTTTGGATTTGTGTTTGGAGTAAGATTGGGAAAGATTCAAGAGAAAATGGTGGCAATCTAGGGATTCCCACTGTTTTCTCTCTATATTTCGCCAGAGTTTCGTTGCTGTGATCAAAATTGTGCTCCGTAAACTGAGAGAGGAGGGTTCAATTTATAGGACACTGTGAGTGTCAATCATATCCGCGTGGATAGGGTTCGACGCGTGCACTGTTCATCTGCTACAGTGTAGGCTGTTGGACAGGAGGAATATTTTCAGAAAATTCAAACTGATTGCTGTTTTTCAACTTTCTTAATTCGGATTTTTCCAATTTCTTTTGCTTTTTGAGATTCTTTTCTTGGTTTAACTTTAAATGGCAATGCCCATTTTACCCTTACTTTGTTAGAAAAGTTAGGAGTGTTAGGAATGTTAGTAATGTTATAACTTTCGTTAATTTTCTAACGAAAATGCTAACAAGCTCAAATTGGAGCACTTACAGTAGCCCCTCGGCGACGGTGCTTTCGAAGGAAGCGGGGTCGTCGATAAGAGTAAGGCTCCATATTTGACAGGATGATCAAGTGATCAAGTGGCTGAACCTAGCGAAAGGCTACCTACGTATCCCTAGTGGGAATCAAGCCGACCGTAGTTCGGGTCTTTGACCCTGGGATGATGGCGTTTTAGGTGCCTCGAACCTTGATGAGTTCTGCAGTCGTTTGCTGAAAGAAACTCTGCTGGGGGTAAGAGATGACCGTTTTGGTCTGATGGCTATC
This sequence comes from Adenophora triphylla var. japonica, assembly GCA_022495995.1. Lineage (NCBI taxonomy): Eukaryota > Viridiplantae > Streptophyta > Magnoliopsida > Asterales > Campanulaceae > Adenophora > Adenophora triphylla. Next base: position 193,546 of record JAFEMH010003892.1, on the reverse strand, counting down.
TGCTCTGCTGGGGATAGAAATGACCATTTTCGGTCGGATGGCTGAACCTAATGATAGGCTACCTACGTATCCTTAAGAGGAATCAAGCCACTCGTAGTTCGAGTCTTTGACCCTGGAGTGACTGCATTAGGGAAGTTACCCTATGGTTTGACTATTTTTGGGAAGTCGCCCTGTGGTTTGACTATTTTTGGGAAGTCGCCCTGTAATCTGACTATTTTTGGGAAGTCACCCTATGGTTTGACTATTTTGGGGAAGTCGCCCTAAGATTTGACTATTTTTGGGAAGTCACCCTATGGTTTGACTATTTTAGGGAAGTCGCCCTAAGATTTGACTATTTTTGGGAAGTCACCCTATGGTTTGACTATTTTTTGGGAAGTCGCCCTGTAATCTGACTGTTTTTGGGAAGTCACCCTAAGGTTTTGACTGTTTTGGGGAAGTCGCCCTAAGATCTGACTATTATTGGGAAGTCACCCTGAGATCTGACTATTTTTGGGAAGTCACCCTAAGGTTTTGACTGTTTTGGGGAAGTCGCCCTAAGATCTGACTATTTTTGGGAAGTCACCCTGAGATCTGACTATTTTTGGGAAGTCACCCTATGGTTTGACTATTTTTGAAAAGTCGCCCTGTAATCTGACTGTTTTTGGGAAGTCACCCTAAGGTCTGACTATTTTTGGGAAGTCACCCTATGGTTTGACTATTTTGGGGAAGTCGCCCTATGATCTGACTATTTTGGGAAGTCACCCTATGATCTGACTATTTTTGGGAAGTCGCCCTATGATCTGACTATTTTTGGGAAGTCGCCATATGGTTTGACTATTTTGGGGAAGTCGCCCTATGATCTGACTATTTTTGGGAAGTCACCCTATGATTTGACTATTTTTGGGAAGTCTCCCTATGATCTGACTATTTTGGGGAAGTCGCCCTATGGTTTTGGTTTGTCGAATTAGGGGATGATTGCGTTTTATCGCTTTTCCTAGTGTTGTGTGTGATAGCGTTTTAGGTGCCTCAAACCTTAATGATGGAGTCTTAGGTGCCTTGAACCTTGATGATGGCATCTTAGGTGCCTTGAACCTTGATGATGGCGTCTTAGGTGCCTCGAACCTTGGAGATGGCGTCTTAGGTGCCTCGAACCTTGATTTGAAATGATTTCCCTTTGACGGTTTGGGATGGATGGTCCTTTGGTGGATTTTAGTTCAGGAATATGAACCTAAATGGGGACTTAGTTCAGGAGTATGATTCTAAATCGAGGTTTTGTTCAGAGTATGAACCTAAATGGGGACTTAGTTCAGAGTAGGATTCTAAGTCGAGGTTTAGTTCAGAGTATGAACCTAAATGGGGACCTAGTTCAGAGTATGATCCTAAGTCGGGGTTTCAGTTCAGGAGTATGAACCTAAATGGAGACCTAGTTCAGGAGTATGATCCTAAGTCGGGGTTTCAGTCAGAGTATGAACCTAAATGGGGACCTAGTTCAGAGTATGATCCTAAGTCGGGGTTTCAGTCAGGAGTATGAACCTAAATGGGGACCTAGTTCAGAGTATGATCCTAAGTCGGGTTGAGGGAGACTGCTTGAGGGCATTCTCGCAGGGGAAGATTAGAGTTTATGATGATTATCGGGAAAAAGGGTGACCGTGTTGGTCAAGCGGCCGGACCTAGGGTAGGCCGCCTACGTATCCCGAGCGGGAATCAAGCCCGGACGTAGTTCGAAAATTGCCGGGATGGTCTTTGATGGTTTGACGGTATTTGGGAGTCACCCGAGGTTTGACTGTTTTTTGGGAAGTCGCCCTAAGATTTGATGATAATGTTCTTTTAGAAAAGTAGTTGACTAAGATATGCTTTCATACCTGTGCTGTGCTTACCTGTAGCTGCCGAAAGGACTGAGGCTACGGCTGATGTTGATGAAGAGTTGTTGGGTTGCCGTTCGTGGGATGGTTTCTGCTGACGATTTGCTGTCTTTGGAGGCATTTTGACCTGAAGGAGGAGTTTGGTTGAGTCTGTATCTTGCTGGTGATCGTCAACCTTGTAGAGGTTGTTGAGCTTGTCTTCACATTGGGACTTCTTGCTTTTGAGAACTTGGTGTCTCTCGACCGCATCAGATTTGAGAACTTGCGTCCCTGACCGATTTGTATTTGGAGAACTTGGCGTCCCTGACCGATTTGCATTTTGAGAACTTGGCGTCTCTGACCGATTTGTATTGGAGAACTTGGCGTCTCTGACCGAACTGTATTGGAGAGCTTGGCGTCCCTGACCGATTTGTATTGGAGAGCTTGGCGTCCCTGACCGATTTGTATTGGAGAGCTTGGCGTCTCTGACCGATTTGTATTGGAGAACTTGGCGTCTCTGACCGAATTGTATTGGAGAACTTGGCGTCTCGACCGATTTGTATTGAGAGCTTGGCGTCTCCGACCGAATTGTATTGGAGAACTTGGCGTCTCTCGACCGAATCAGATTGGAGAACTTGGCGTCTCTCGACCGAATTGTATTGGAGAACTTGGCGTCTCTGACCGATTTGTATTGGAGAACTTGGCGTCTCTGACCGAATTGTATTGGAGAACTTGGCGTCTCTGACCGATTTGTAGACACTGGAGGCGGTCTTCATATGTTTGTGGATGTTGGGGGATGTTTTCATCCATTTGAGGTCGTCTTAGGTGAAGATCATCCTTGCCGAAAAGGGGGATTTGATTTCACGTTTGAATTCCTGCATTCGTTAGTGAAGAGGAAGATGCATATATAACATTCACGATGACAGATGCATGCATAGAGCCAAAAATGATTGTGATGATGCATTTACTTGCTTTCGAAGATGTACTTAGCCTAAGCTTTTGGCATGGAAATTATGATTTATGATCTTCAATCACTTAGGATTTTTCCTATTGATTCAAATTTTGTGCATGCTACATGAGCCCTTGGGAGATTTTTTGGCGGGGATTCATGGTGATGAAAGGGGATGCGTCGGGATGTATGTGTTTGGAGACTGTTTGGGAAAAGCTTTGAGCAAGTGGGGGAGGTGAGAGCCCTCGATCGCAGTTTAAACAGCGGTTGTTGATGAGGTTTTGTTGACAGTATCACATGGACCTCAATTTTGATGAGATTGGATTCGGATCCCGGGTTTTGGTTGAAATTTTCCCTCTCATTCTTGGGTCATCCGAAGCCGATGCCGACAGCTCGGGGCACGTCGATATGAGCGACGCTTCTTTCATTTGGGTGAGCTATGACTTTGGCCGAAACCGTGTTCGGAGAATGATTTGATGGAATTGCTAATGCTGGGAGAAACCCTGATCTTGAATTCCGATGCTATGGGAAGCTGCCGTGTACCAAGTTCAAGCCGAAATTCTTTCTTGATAAAATTCGGGTCCAAAAGACCATCTTGACAAAGCCCCTGGATCCCGAGTAGGCAAAGTCCAGATTTTGAAGAAGGGACTCGGCGAGTCTATCTCAGAGTGAAGAACCCAATGTGGACCCAAAGATGACTATAGAAGCCCCACTTGAAGAGCCGATACGTAAGAACCCGGGAGAACCGCTTAGCAAGCCCCAGCCGTGAAGAAATTCATAGCAGCCTTATCAGAGACAGAGTCGTCATGTGACCAGGAGGCACCCATCTTTTCGCATCTTAGTCAACCAGCCAATGGACAAGACTCGTAAATGTTTACGTGCAGGGGCACATCTTTCGAAAAGTGGGAATGAATCCCGATTTTGTGTATACACACTCGCTTTTAGGTTTGACTCTTTTGAGAGAGTATAAGCATCACAAGGTGTGGAGAAGTGTATGGAAACCCCGCCGACGTAAAGACAAGGTGTTTGGCTCTATTTTCCTATGATATAGAAAGAGAAGACTTGTCGAGACACTTGAAAACTTGTCTTATTCATGATGATCACAAGGCTGCTTAAAACCCTTTGTTAATGTTCGGGTTATTCAACTCCTAAGTCTGATATGAACAAATATTTTGATTAATCACAAGGAGAAAACCAACTGATATCGAGGATCAAGCTCCGAAAGTGTATAGGGACGATCCTTGATGAGACCGGATTTTTTTTTGAGATTTGTTTGTGATTTCGACCGGACCATTTCTGGTTGCCTACGTTCCCTCCATTATGAAGAGCTCAGGTCGCCGTAGTTCGGGCTTATCCCGAATGAAAAGAGAACAAATGTTGAAGTTCGAGGATCTGAGGACCTTTGGGGATTTTGAAGATTTGGAGGATTGAATAACATATCCCCTTAGAGTGTCCATGAAAGACACGAATGCGAAGCCCCAGTGGGACATCCACGGCAAGTGTTTGCGGAGTAGAAATGAATTATGCTCACATGAATCAAATTCGAATTTGCACAATCTTTGATTGGTAATTTTGAGTCAAAATGGATTAGATTCCAATTTAAGCAAGCAATGAAGCGTTAATTTGATTTAGATCTTAAAGATATTATGATGAAATTGCTATCCGATAGGAATTGCAGTTGGGTTTCCGGGCTTCGATCGGCCATCGGGTAATTTTGGAAGTTATGACCTCTTAAAGTGAGAGGTCGGCTAGGCCTTTTGCTGACTGAACCCCTAAAAATGAGAGGTTGGCTTGTAGGGATGTGTTTGGGAAATCTATGGCGGGGAAGATTGATTGCCTCTAAGAATGAGAGGTCAAATTTTGACTTTGGCCAAAGGCGAGGGTAATGGTAATGGGAATATCCTTTAAAGACGAGAGGATGGCTCGGGATTGATTTAAGGTAATGGTGAGAGGAATATCCAAGCTATTGACAACTTTTCGCGAACTTGCGAGAATTCTGGCTCATTTTTGATCATCGGAGAGCTTCTTGAGAAGTCGGGGATTTTTTACTGAATTGTGAGGATCGACAGTCCTTCTTTTTTTTTTTTTGTAGTTCTTGCTTGAAATATTTCGTTCTTTTTTGTTTTGGTTTTGTTTGTTTTTTTTTTGCTTGGAAGGCCTCCTGAGGAGTTGAGGATTGTCTTTGTCCTTCCTTCATGGCTTGAGATATTTTGCGCATCGCCGACTCTCGAAGCTAACTTCTTGGGCCCGCTTGGACTTTCTCTCGCAAGGAGCAAAATGATGGCTAAACCGGGTTTCAAAACACGCCGATCTTGAAATGAAAGGGTATTGTTTAGTTAGGGTGAGGTAATGGCTTTCCTATTGGTGAAAGGCTTCAACCGCAATCCCTACCGGATGACCTAAACGAGATTAAGTCTTCATTGTTTGCTTAAGCTTTAAAATGAGAAAAGATCCATGCAAATTCATCGAGCAACGAGGGATGATGATGAAAGGGATGTGAGCATATGAGATGCAAGATGGGGAGTTGGTAAGCCCCAATTTGGGAAGGATATCAATTGATTTTTCTCACTCCGATTAATTTAAATATTAATCATTTCAAAGAATTAGTGGTCGAGCAAAGACAAGTGATCATTTTGGATAAAACCATTTCAATTAAGTGTAACGTGGGTGCGCAAGTGATGTCTCGAGTCTAGCAAGAAGAGAAAAAAAGACTTATATTAAAAGTTAGGCATTTAACCACTATGTCCAAAATGGACTACAACGACAAATGTCCAGAAGGACTTAGGTGAAAGAAAAGTACTAGACCCTACGAAGGTTGACTCAAAAGACTATTTTAAAGATAGGTAGCCCCCGCCTAGCCGCTCTTTGCCGTTGAACCATGCATCTATTCTTCGACGCCGGAGACGGGAGCTATTGCGCATCTTTCCATCAGATTTCCTTGGCAATCTCTTTTCTTAATCCAAACACTTTCATCGCCCGCGATGGCCGATTCACCGACCTCACAAGGGGGCGAGTCAAATTCCATTATGCCCACAAGGCTTGAACCACCAAACTCGATCATGTTGACACTCATGTTGTTAGGGAGCGGGTTATTGATAGTATTAGGCCCTTCTGTGCATCTCTAACCTCCCTTGCTCAATCAACCCTTGAATGGCCTTTCTCAGGGGGACGCAATCATCCGTCAAGTGCCCATGGTACTGATGAAAGGCACAATGCTTGGAGGTATCCAAAGGAGCATTGGGGTTTCTTGGCAGATAATTATCCAAAGGCCGGAGCAAACCTTCTTTACCAATCCTCTAAAGATATCACTTAAAGGCATCCCAAGGTTTCTCAAGTCTTGGAGCCGGGATCCGGATGCATCGTGCTTCTTGGGAACAAAGGAAGTGGCATTGTTACAGCCCCGTCCCGCGTAGCCGATCGCCTCTTGCCTTTAGCAAAGCGAGAGTAGTGTTGGAGGGAGGAACCCGACATCCGTAGGCGGGTGCGGCAATGGGCCGCCGATTGTAAGCCTTTTCAAACTTAGCCCCGGAATTAACCATTGCACGCAAGTCCGCCGTAGGGGAAGTGGCCGAGGGAAGCTCTCAAATGCGGCTTCAAGCATGACTCGAAAGATGTCTAACTCGCTCCTCGTCAGAGGGAGGAATGGCCATTTCACCGAGCTTTAAGTTCCACCTCTTATAGAAATCCCCAATATTCTCATTAGGGCATTGCATCGTTGTTTGCAGTGTCAACTCGTTTGTCTCCCATTCCAAGTTGGCTTTATACTTGTCTCGTGAAAGTACTGCACTGCTCCCAAGTAGCCCTAGCTTCAGCCGCAATCGGAAAACCATTTCAAAGCCCCCGACTTCAAAGAGAGACTAAAGTAATCGGCCAACCGCTGGTTTGTGCATCCCTTAGCCTTCATTGCCAAAGTATAGGTGTCCAAGTGAGTTTTAGGGCATGCACTCCGTCAAACAATTCCAGAGTGGGCATCACAAACTTGTGAGGCAGGGGGACAATCGAGTCGGGATCTCGTAGGGCCGAAGAGCAAGTGTTCTTTTTGGTAGTCAATTCTGCAATCTGTGCTTTCATTTCCTTGTGTTGCTCCATAAACCAAGCCAATTGGGGATCCAAAGGTGGAGCGGGAATTCCCGAGCCGATATTTGAGCTAGGGAAGAGGACTAGCTGCTTGGTGGTGCATTGGTGGAAGGAATACCATATCCCGAGCATAGGTGAAAACCTATCCTTGGCCCAAATTTCCTGGGGAGTGTAGGTAGGAGCTTGGGCAAAGGGATAGAATCCAGCCGACTTGTCGCTGGCTTCCAATCGGCAGGAAGATGGAGGCAGATCTCGAGGTAGCCGATGGCTTGGATTTCCTGGAGTGAGACCCATAAGTAGGCTTAAGTGCGGGCCGCCGTCCCCGGTTGTTGAATTGCATGGCCGGTTGTGGCGAGGATGCATAACCGAGAGGATTTTGTGGTCCCGGTGATTCTCGATGAAACCGGGATGGGGGCTTGGGTAACCCATTGAACCCCGAGTGAGAAATGGGTTTGCGGAAGCCGTGTGAGGAGCAAACCGAGCTAGCATCATTCTGAGGAGGGGCTCCTGACTGTTGCCCCGAACCAAACTGTGGTGGCATTCCAAACCGTGGCTGTTGTGGCCCTTTGAACTGTTGCTGCGAAGGCCCGGATTGATCGGTTCCAAACTGTGGCGGGATCCCGATTAGCCGTGGCATTCCGAGATAGCCCCAACCATGAGAAGACATTCCGTACCGACTTTGTCCCCACCGATTTGTGCCGTCGGGCCGCATGGATCCTGGTGGTCTCGGTTGGGGAGCCGTCCGACCCGGAAATCGAGGGAGCATGGGTTCTCGTAGCGGCACCATAGGAGGTGGGTGGCGGCATCCTCGGTGTAGTCGTGGCGACCGAGAGTGGGGTTGGCATCCTCGTCTTCTTCCACGGTGAAGGTGCCATCGGATTGAGGCCGGCGGCCAGACCGTGACTCTTAATAGCCTCCATAAGGCTGTTTAGCCGTGCTTCTGTCGTAACCTCATCCGTTCGCTAACCGATTCCACCGTTGCTCGTCCGAGGGGTCCGGGAGGCGGAGTGACGTTATCCCCATCATTACCGGGCGATGCAGACATTCAAAACCGGAGTCGGAACAAACGGCGAAGCCGACGACGCGCTTGACTCTTCCCAACTAATCAAACGATGACCCGTGCCCGAAACCAACCTTTGTGCGGAGAGCTGCGGTGGAAAGGACATGAAGGTTCGATGTCCGGGAATGGAAGGAGGGTAGGTGTTTGGGCTTTTGTCTCATGCAACATGCGATTATTTGTTCACGTTTACTTAAAACATGTTTTATTAACCTAATCGGTTGGAAAAGATTTTCTCTTCTTTTTTTCAAACTACTCGATTCTGGATCGGTGGGCCCCGTCACTACGTCTATAAGCCCCTCGTATTCCACCTGTATTTCGACCTCCCAGGGTGGACAGCCCCGGGCGAGGGTCCTATAGGGCAAGCGGGTCCCACCGACCGAAAGAAAAACGATCCTAAAAGTCTGGCGGGTAATCGAGTCTTAATGAGCATTCGATGTAAATTACGGACAAAGCCGACGTTAAAGTCAAGATCATGTCCGAGGGCTCGACGAAAAGTCGGCATGATTTGACCGATAAATGTCCACTATTGATCTTGACTTGTCGTCGGTTAAGCCGTAATTAGGCATGGAATAACCGTTAATCCTTGATGACTCGGTGTCAATGCCGGGAGTCGGTGTATAATTTGTGCGCGCCGAGCCGAAGTCAAGGCGCCTGGCCAATATCTTGGTCAAAGTCCGCGGCGGAAAACCGGCGTAACTTCGACCGATCGATTAGGGACCCTGAAGATATCGAGTCGGTATGCCGACAAAGGCTTGAAAGGAAAGGTCTATACACGGACAGGGCATGACACGCACCCGTACTAAAAACCAACCGGGTCTCGGACAAAGTGTGTCACGGACAAGTGCATGATCGACACGAGGCTCCATGGGATGTTTGGGTAGTCCCGTGCTCATCCGAGAGGCGTAATAAGACCAAACGGACCGCGACAAGGATTTCCCGGGTTAAGGACGTAGTGTGCGGTGTACGGTCACGTGCGCGTAGTGTGCAAGCGATCTATATTCTTTTCCGAGTAAAATAGAGATTTTTTTTTATGTGTCTTAAAAAGCATGATGCATGATTTTTTTTGAAAATTTTCTTTTTTTTTTTTTGAAAATCCCTTTTTTTTTTTGAAATTTTTTTTTTTGAAAATGAACACATAAGCACATAAGCACAAAAATTCCGACGCTAGGGACATTATTCCGACAGTCAAAATTTTGACTTTCTCCGAGGCGGCCAAAACAACACGAAATGTGCAAAAATCAACACACACAAAACAAATGATTCAAATGTCCGGGACGGAAGCTTGACCCTCAAAAGCTTTTTTCTTGAAAACGGTGATACCGGTACGTGGGATTGTTAGACCACAATTTATCCCCGACTCGTGTTAGGAGGCGATAACGGGAAATTTAATGGTTTCCACCAATATACCGAATACCATTTTTTTTATTAAAAAAGCTTAGTCCCCAGCGGAGTCGCCACTGTAACGATGGTGTTGCCTTTTTCGCGGGAAAAATTCGATTTTCGCGTTTCTTTGAAAAACCAAATAAAACCGGAAAAAACGGAGTCGCCACGCCATTTTAATTTTGAAGGGCAAAACTTTGAAAAAAGCCCGAGATCAGAGATTTAGGTTCGGAGGTCATGTTACGCGTCGGGAAGGACGTTAGTGTGCACCCGACGCGCCTCGTAAAACGAGTCTTCCAAACATTTGAAATCCTTTGTGTGTGTGTGTGTGTGTATGTGTTTTGGCCAAAATAAGTTGAAACTGGAAAAAGTAAAAATTGGGATGTCTTCTTAAGACTTTAAACTGATCCCATGATTTTTTGGAGAATTTTTGGTTTGAGATTTGGTACTCAAAAAACCTTTTGAAGTTGAGAAGTCACTTCTGCCAGAAGAAAATGGCAGCAGACACCTGATTTTGAAATGGATTCAAGGGTCCTAAAACTTCATAATCTGGATGAACTCAGAGAATGAAAGTTTCTCTAGACTCCTTGAACAAACTTTGTGTGAAAGAAATTTCCATTTTGGAGAAGATTTGAGGGGTCAAAACCTTCTGGAAACCTCAGATATGAGATCTGGATTCCCAGAAGCTGATGAACTAGCCTCTGAAAGAAAAATTGAAAAGAGGAGTTTTACTCACCCAAAAAATAAGGTAAAAATATGTCTGGAAAGCTCTGGATGTTGGCTACAAAAAGTGTTTTGTAGTCAACACCAAATTCCAAGTTCATATGTGTCCAAAAATTAAGACCATGGACTGAGGTCTGAGAAAATTGCTACTGGACAGCAACTTCTCAAGAAAGAAAATATGATTTAAAGGGGGGTTTGGCATCCATGCTTGTCCCCATTTCCCTAGGTTTTGGTTAGTGATCACTAGACATTTTAGTGGTGAATCAACTATACCAAACCATCCTTGGGGTACATTAGGACTAAGCATTTCATTTGCTTGGGGAGGGGATTTTACCCTTTGAAATCAAGATTTAGTGCTTGAAAATGGTTTTTTAGGGTTTTGAAAGTGCATTTTTGCAAGTAAGAAAGAAAAGCTTTGAAAATAATGTTGATCTTTGTAGAAGATCATCCATGGAGATGGTCTTCCATGGTGATCTTCTTAGATCTAGAGAAAGGAGATGAAAGAACTACATTTTGTAGTTTGAAGATGCATGCATGGATGAGATTTAGGGTTAGGAAGAGGAGGGTTTACCAATCTTCCTTGTGTTCTTGAGTGTTTGGCTTGAATGTATGAGTGTTTAGGGCTTTAATATGAGAGTGAGTGGATGAGTATGAGTTGGGAAAGATTGAAAAGAAAAAGGTGACAATTCTTGAGAATTCTCACTGTTTTCTCTCTATATTTCGCCAGAACTTCGTTGCATTTGTGTTCTTCCTTTTCTATTTTTGTGACTGGAGGGCTCAATTTATAGCCCTCCTGAAATTGCAAAGTCATCCGCGCGGACAGGAACCTCAGCGTGCACTGTTCATTAAATGCAGCTTCAGGCTTTGGACACAAGGAATAATCTTTTCAAAATTCAAATTAAACAAATGATTATGTTCCGAAACCCATTGCCATTTTTGGTTTTCTTCTTTTGTTTTGCTTTTTGAGATTCTTTTTAAGGTTTAACCTTAAATAACAATGCCCATTTTACCCTCACTTTGTTAGAAATGTTAGGATAGTTAGGAATTGTTAGAAATGTTATAACTTTCGTTAATTTTCTAACGAAAATTCTAACAAGCTCAAATTGGAGCACTTACACCTCCGCATAAATGAAAGGCTTATGATCCCATCTACCCGGACTGTCAAGGCCTACGACGGTTCGTCTCGTCCCATTCTGGGGACAGTGACTCTGGAACTCTGGTACGAAACCCAAATGGTGCCCGCAAAGTTCCATGTAATGGATATCCCCTCCGAGTTCACAGCCCTACTAGGGCGCCCTTGGTTGCATCACATGAAAGCCATAGCCTCCACTCTCCACCAATGCGTCAAATTCATCAACCGGCAGGGAGACCTTGAAGTCATAAGGGGTGACAGTTTCCTCATAGGGAACAGAAGCCGAAACAATAGCCAAGAATGCCCACGGCTGATCAAACACCGAGGCTACATCCTTCAAGAGGCAAGTCTCGCCAGCATCCTTTGGAATCCAGCGATGCCAACTATGTCAACACACTCAAGCGAGCAGACTCCGAAGAAGTTCGATTCATCAAATTTAATTGTTATTTCCAACACTTGGAGGCGTACTGCAAGGAAACGCCGAACACCGCCATGATACAGCACACAAGTCTCCGGTCCTCAATCACAGATTTGTCGCATTCCGCAAACCCATTCTTTGGCCTCGCTGTGCGAGGAGATTTTCATGATAAAAGTCGACAAACACCGACGCACTCGGCTCGAATCTATGAACGTCGTGTAGGGACGTCCTCCTTGCCGAACTACCCGCCAAGCCTTTCCGCTCGAGTATGGGACATGAGATTTTTCTAGCAAGACACCGAGACGCAATACGTCCTTACATCTCGGATTGAGCGGTCGATTGTGACGAAATGGAAATTCCAGGGATTGAGGAAGATCCCTACATCCACATGCTCGGCTTTCGGACGCCAAACACAATTTATTCTCGGTTCGGACAAAGAGATGATAGCAACGACCGAAGAGGGAGCACGAGAGACCATGCCTTTCCCGAGTTGTGAAGCCACCGACAGCGATGCCGCTAAAGAATTGGGAAACTCTTTCAGGCCCGTCCGCGACCAAAGAGGAAATGATCACCAAGGTTGGATTGGTCCCCCGTCCTTTTGTGTCAACCTTTGTAAAGTCCTCCGAGTCTCTCATTGTTGAGTTAGAGTCTCTCGAGTCGTCCAATGGCCTTACGCCTGAAGACTACGAGTCTGTAGCGAACGTTGTATTCCCTTTCGTCTTCAATGAAATGATGAACCTTTACGAGTATCCCTTAATTGCCACTTTAACTAATGATAAATTAACTAATAATCTAAAAACAAGCTTAATAACGATTCACTAGATGAAGAAGCGTACACATTAAATGAACAATATATCAAAGAAATCTTTAAAGCAAAGTTGTCAGGAAAGAGGAAAATCGAGCCCAAGCCGCCGAAGAGATTTTGACGAGTGTGAATCTGGGAACCGCGGAAGAGCCTAAAGAGACGCAGATTGGTAGTTTCTTCGAAGGGACTGAAAGGGATGCCCTAATTGAGCTGCTAAAAGAATTTGTGGATGTGTTCGCATGGTCCTATAAAGATATGCCAGGCCTCGATCCTTCCATAGTTGAGCACCGAATACCGCTCGACCCGGAAGTCGACCCGATAAAAACGAAGCTAAGAAGAATTAAGCCCGAATGGTCCCTACAAGTGAAAGAGGAGATAGAAAAAGATGCTCAGGCGGGATTCATCGGGGTCATTGAATACCCTACATGGCTTTCTAACATAGTAACGATGACCAAGGCCAACGGAAAGATCCGGTGTTTGCGTAGACTTCAGAGACCCCGAACAAAGCCACCCAAAAGATGATTTCCCCACACTTGAAACATCGACATTTTGGTAGATTCCACGGCCAACCATGAAGTTAAATCCTTCGTCGACGGTTTTGCCGGCTACAACCAAATCAAAATGGCGAAGAGGATCAAGCCAAAAACAGCCTTCACAACCCCTTGGCGCACCTATTGCTACACGGTCATGCCGTTCGGACTAAAGAATGCCGGGCTACGTACCCGGAGGCGCCACAGCTCTGTTCCATGACATGATCCACAAAGAAATTGAGGTCTATGTGGACGACATGATAATACATTCCGGAGGATCGAGATGGCCAGCACTTTGTTGATTTGAGAAAATTCTTCGGCCGCCTCCGAGACCACAAAGCATGAGACCGAATCCACCAAGTGCACCTTTGGTGTAAGACGAGGTAAGGTGCTAGGATATATGGTGACAGAACGGGGAATCGAAGTAGATCCCCGTAAAATCAAGGCGATAGTTGAAATGAAGCCGCCGACACCGACGTAAGTGAAATCCTTTATGGGAAGACTGCAATACATAAGCCGCTTTGTAAATCACCGACCTCGACCGCGAGCCGATCTTCAAGTTGATGAAGAAAAATGCCTACAGTAATGGACCCCGAATGTCGCCTTGCCTTTGAACGCATCAAGGCATACCTTGTGAATCCCGATTCTCTCGCCCACCACATCGGCAAAAGCCACTCTTGCTATATCTAACCTGTCACGGATACAAAGAATTGGGGCTATGCTAGCTCAAGAGAAGAAAGATTCCAAAGTCGAAAACGCCATCTATTTCGTAGCGTAAAGCTCCAAGGAAGCGAACTCAATTACTGCTTGCGAGAAGACTTGCGCAGGTTTGGTCCGGGTAGTGGGAAAGTTGAAACACTACATGCGCCTCACCCGATACATCTCGTCTCAAGGATAGACCCCATCAAATATACGTTCGACAAGCCTTCCATCTCCATGAGGTTGGCAAAATGGTCGTTCTTTTTGGCCGAATATGACATCACTTATGTTTCAAGGAAATCCGTAAAAGGACGCATAATGGCAGAACATTTAGCCGATTTCCCAAGTGATGAGTCCCGAGGACCTGAACCTCAATTTCCCGATGATGGAATCTTCGCTCTAGAAGGAGAAAATCGCTGGCAACTCTTCTTCGACGGGCGTCAAACAAAAGGGGGAACGGAATAGGAATGCTTCGGTCGATCCTACCGACGAACACACCCCCATAGCAGTAAGGTTGAACTTCGAAGTCACCAACAACGCTGCTGAATATGAAGCTTGCATAGCCGGGTTTGAAGCCGCCCTTGAAAGAAATATCAAGGAATTGGAGGTGTATGGTGACTCTGCCCTCATCATCAATCAGGTCTCTAACAAGTGGAAGACCGTGGACCCGGGTCTACAGAAATATCACACTTACATGGAAGAGTTAGTAACTCAATTCAAAGAAATCAGCTTTCATTACTTGCCCAGAGATCGCAACAGATTTGCAGATGCTCTGGAAACACTAGCCTCCCTTGTTGAAATACCCGAAGGGAAGTCCGTCAAACCATTCAGAGTCGGTAGAAGAGAAAATCCCGCTTATTGCTTTGAAATCGAAGCAGAAGCCGAACCGGCCAATGATCCCTGGTACACTCAGATTTACCAGTACCTGAAGGATGGCGAGGCCTCTTTCAAAAATGAAGATGGGGAATATAAAGAAGGAATCAAAGCGAAAAGTAAAGGGAGTGTACAAAAAAAATCAAATAAAAAAAAGTAGGCATCAATAAAATCCTAAATTATTACATCCCAAAAAAAAAAAGAAAAGAGAAAAGAGCAAAAAAAAATGTGTGCATAAGCTGTACAAGTCCTAATCCCAGTCTCCAATCTCAATCTCAAATCTCAAAAAAAAAAATCAATCGGAGTCTCTGGCGCCCGATGTCTGCCCCCGGTCCCTCTTGCGACTCGGGCCCGCTCCTCAGGAGCCCCGAAAATCTCGGGCTCGAGAATCGTCCTCGTCTCCGTAAAGAGGCTCGTCAGGACCAACCGGCACGCCCGATAGGGCAAGCCGAGATCTCGCGAAAAAATCGTATCCGAAGGTGAAGGCGTCGACTCCCGGACGTACGAAGACGACCCACCATGCCGCGCACGTGTCCCTTTGCCTCGTGTGGATCCCCGAGAATAACGTGATCCGAAGGCAGCACCGCGCGGGGATCAAGGAGAGGAGACAGAGGAGTCTCTGAAGAGGTCTCTGAACGAATAGGGGAAGCCTCCTGCCTGACAGGCGCCGGCCGTGGTCGCCTCGCTCTAGCCTGAGGAGCCCCACAAGCGACCATCCTCCTGATGAATCTCTTAGCTCCAATCACTTGCTTCGTCAGCTTCTCGACGACCACCTCCGAAAACTGCACAAAAGCAAAAGCGTCAGAAACAAAAAAAAATGATGACAGGGAAGAAAAGAAAAGACAAAAAAAAAAGAAAAAGAAGAAAGAAAGAGAAGCCGTACCTTCATACCCGGACGAGGCCGGAAAGCTCGTGGAAGCCGCTCAGGCTGAGGGATCTGCACCCTCAATCGGACCCCATCCTGGATATATGAAAAATCCGTCCGAGGATACCGCGGGATCCCAAGCCCCTCTCTATCCGTAACCCGAGGCATCCTCAGCCTCCTCAAAACAAATACGGGGTACGGCTCAGTCGCCACAAATGCCGAGAAGTGTTGGCCGGCTCGGTAGTCATCCCAGGTCACAGATCTGTCACTCGGGTGCATCATATCGGTGGGAGGCTCCACCGGTGTCCTCAAAGGCGAGTTCACGCCATGCTGACGCGTCACCCTCTCTCCCAAATAATATACGTCGCAAGTCAGACCTCTCAGAATCCTCCGCTGCACAGTCCAAATCTCAGTGCCCTTCAGCTGCGCCACCTCGAAGCGATCCCAGGGGAAGAATATCATCCTCTCGTCCGTCTCAGCCTCCGTCAAAGGAAGGCAATCCGCGTACCTGAGAGTCGTACGCCCCCTGGAGCTTATCTTCTCCCGGGCATGCTTGGACCAAGAATGCATGGCCGGATACGCCCCGACGTACTCCGCCGGCTGCCGCCACATCGTGACGTGGAAAAACTCCAACGCCCATACCTGCGAAAGTGTGAATGTGGCGCCCAAATTTTGTGTTGGATTCACGCGAGTTTGAAGACATCCGAGTTATTTGAAAAACGGAGTCGCCACGCCATTTTGATTACCTCAAAACTTTGAAAAAAAGGTTGTTTTATGGGTTCGGAGGTTAAGTTACCCCTTGGGAAGAACGTTTGGCGTTCACCCAAAGTGCCTTGCCGGAACAAGTCTCCCGAGATTTCATTAATCGTGCTTGCTTGCGTGCTTTCTTGTGTGCATGTGTTTGAAAATAAGGGGGGAATGTCCCAAGTTGTCTTCCGGACGTACAAACCATTTGTTGGTTGTCGCTCGGGATTCCTTGGAATTTTATGTATTTGGGATTATGATCCCGTCCTCATCTTATGACTTGTGATCATCGCATTTTAAACCTCGGGACCCTCGGGACTTGCGTGATCGAGAGAATGACTCTCTTTTGGTCAAAGATGAGGTTCTTTAGAAAAGGAGGGTCCTTAGCCCATCAATCCTACGCTTTAAGAAGGTCGAGCTCGTATAGAGGCTTCATACTCTTTCTTAAGCGATAATCGGAGATATAGGGTTCAAGGTGTCCCTTTCTAAAGAAATCGTGAACCTTTAATGGAAGGAACGATGTAAAGATAGGATCTTTTTACACCGGTCCGCTCCAAGGTTATTAATGGGGACATGGGGGAATGTATGATAAAAATGACACTTTAGTGAAAAGATGACATTTTTGGTTTTAGCAAATGATGCTTTTTTGATTGAAAGAAATGATCTTTATGCAAGTGATGCGTAAAGATAGGATTTTTATGCAAATGATACATTGAAAAAGGGGTTTTGATGCAAAGGATGCATTTTTATGGAAAAAGATTTGATCTTTATATGTAAATGATGCGTAAAGATAAAATTTTTATTGGAAAATAGGGGTTTTAGGTGCAAAGGATGCACCTTTATGAAAAAGACTACATTTTTATGACAAATGAGGTCTTAATGCATGCAAAGGGGAAGGGGAATGATAAAGAAATGATCTTTAATCTACCAAGTCCCAAGCAAGATAAAAGCAATATAAGAATACAATGAGCAAGTATAGAGCAATTAGGATGCAAGGTTAGGGTGTGCGAGGTTACCAATCGTTTCTTTCGCTTCTTCGGACGGAGCTAGGAGGAGAGGTTCGTCTTGGGTCTTCAAGGAGGAGGGAGGGAGCTTCTTGGCCTTCTTCTTCACCTTCTTGAGCCTTCAAGGGTGTTCTTCACGTCTGATTGCGTTTGTGAGTGTATTGTATCTCTATTGTGTGTCTTGTTGTTGTTGAAATGGGTAGAGGAGGGCTATATTTATAGGCAGTCTGGATAAGGCTAATGAAGCCGTGCGGCTGCAGGTCCTTTGCAAATGAGGCCGTGCGGGCTTATCCTGAATGACTCAGCATTCTAGAACCATGCAAGGTGGCAAATTCTAGAACCCTCCTTCCTAATTAAGAAAAACGTGTTTCTTAATTAGGAAGGATCCTCTTCAGCCCTTATTTAATAAAAAACAGTTCCGGAATGTTTCCGAACGCCAGGAAGGTACGGGGAATTACCGGAAAACTTACCGAAATTGTCGGGAAAATTAACCGGAAGGCATGAGCCAGATTTGGGTACTTACAGAAGCCCCTCGGCAACGTCACTTGCAAGGCAAGTGGGGTTGTCGATAGAAAAGGATTCGATCTGGCGAATGCCGAGACGGATTAGATGACCGAGACGGTCGAGTGGCTGAACCTTTTGGAAGGCTACCTACGTATCCCGGAGGAATCAAGCCAGGCCGTAGTTCGGAATTCACTGGGGAATGGGGTGTCATATGTGACGAATTGGCTGAACCTACAGGAGGCTACCTACGTATCCCGGGGGAATCAAGCCAGGTCGTAGTTCGAGCTTTGACTAGATCGAAATGTTATTCCTTCAAATTGGAATAATCAGAGATCGAAAAAGATATAGCGAAATGTCATTCTTCCACCTTGGAATGACGGAGATCGCGAGAGAGATCGAAATGTCATTCTTCCACCTTGGAATGACGGAGATCGAAAGAGATATAGCGAAATGTCATTCTTCCACCTTGGAATGACGTAGATCGCGAGAGAGATCGAAATGTCATTCTTCCACCTTGGAATGACGTAGATCGAAAGAGATAGAAGAGCGAAATGTCATTCTTCCACCTGAATGACGTAGATCGCGAGAGAGAGATCGAAATGTCATTCTTCCACCTTGGAATGACGTAGATCGAAAGAGATAGAGCGAAATGTCATTCTTCCACCTTGGAATGACGTAGATCGCGAGAGAGAATCGAAATGTCATTCTTCCACCTTGGAATGACGGAGATCGAAAGAGATAGAGCGAAATGTCATTCTTCCACCTTGGAATGACGTAGATCGCGAGAGAGATCGAAATGTCATTCTTCCACCTTGGAATGACGTAGATCGAAAGAGATAGAGCGAAATGTCATTCTTCCACCTTGGAATGACGTAGATCGCGAGAGAGATCGAAATGTCATTCTTCCACCTTGGAATGACGGAGATCGAAAGAGATATAGCGAAATGTCATTCTTCCACCTTGGAATGACGTAGATCGCGAGAGAGAATCGAAATGTCATTCTTCCACCTTGGAATGACGGAGATCGAAAGAGATATAGCGAAATGTCATTCTTCCACCTTGGAATGACGTAGATCGCGAGAGAGAATCGAAATGTCATTCTTCCACCTTGGAATGACGGAGATCGAAAGAGATAGAGCGAAATGTCATTCTTCCACCTTGGAATGACGGAGATCGAAAGAGATAGAGCGAAATGTCATTCTTCCACCTTGGAATGACGTAGATCGCGAGAGAGATCGAAATGTCATTCTTCCACCTTGGAATGACGGAGATCGAAAGAGATAGAGCGAAATGTCATTCTTCCACCTTGGAATGACGTAGATCGCGAGAGAGATCGAAATGTCATTCTTCCACCTTGGAATGACGTAGATCGAAAGAGATAGAGCGAAATGTCATTCTTCCACCTTGGAATGACGTAGATCGCGAGAGAGATCGAAATGTCATTCTTCCACCTTGGAATGACGTAGATCGAAAGAGATAGAGCGAAATGTCATTCTTCCACCTTGGAATGACGTAGATCGCGAGAGAGAATCGAAATGTCATTCTTCCACCTTGGAATGACGTAGATCGAAAGAGATAGAGCGAAATGTCATTCTTCCACCTTGGAATGACGTAGATCGCGAGAGAGAATCGAAATGTCATTCTTCCACCTTGGAATGACGGAGATCGAAAGAAAGAGCGAAATGTCATTCTTCCACCTTGGAATGACGGAGATCGCGAGAGAGATCGAAATTTTGTAAAGAAGTAAGAAGGACTCGATGATTTTTGTAAAAAAAAGTGGGATGTACCCGATAATTTTTTTGTAAAAGAAATGGGATCATTTGAAAATAGAATTGAAAATGCCAATGGCAAACAAAATGAGCCACAGGGGTAAATTTGTAAAATAGGCTACAGGGCATTACGTCACTATAGGGGTAACTAAAGTTTGTAAAAACTTGAGCGTACTTCTCAATCTCTTTCGAATAAGAGATATGGGTATCTAAAGTTTGGAAAACTTGAGCATACTTCTCAATCTCTTTCGAATCAGAGATATGGGTATCTAAAGTTTGGAAAACTTGAGCATACTTCTCAATCTCTTTCGAATCAGAGATATGGGTATCTAAAGTTTGGAAAACTTGAGCATACTTCTCAATCTCTTTCGAATCGTAGATATGGGTATCTAAAGTTTGGAAAACTTGAGCATACTTCTCAATCTCTTTCGAATCATAGATATGGGTAGCTAAAGTTTGGAAAACTTGAGCATACTTCTCAATCTCTTTCGAATCAGAGATATGGGTAGCTAAAGTTTGGAAAACTTGAGCATACTTCTCAATCTCTTTCGAATCAGAGATATGGGTAGCTAAAGTTTGGAAAACTTGAGCATACTTCTCAATCTCTTTCGAATCAGAGATATGGGTAGCTAAAGTTTGGATTTTGACAATCCGGAAACTGTCGCCTGGCGTTATCTCATTATAAAGGGAATAACGGAGGCGCTTTTTTTTGGGAGAAAATGTTATCATTAGCAATTGGCACGTTACTTGAGCTTAGGGGTGATTTTTTTCTTGGAAACATGGTAGGGACTGGGTCTGGATGTACATATGGAATGTGTTTGAAAATTGTTTAAGACGGGTTTCAAGCGGTGGGGTCGTATCCCTTGGGTGCGGACTCGAACCGCCGTTGTTGCCGAGATGTTGTCAACGTGGACTAGAATTCCTTCTTGGGCCGAGACCGGGTTTAAACCTCGGGTCTTGATTAAGGTCCTTTCTTAAACTCGGCGCTTGAAGCCGATGCCGACAGTGCTTTTATAACCAAAGCGTATGTTGAAGTGACCAAACCTCTCTTCTAGGGATGGATGTGACTTATCTGAGCCCTGGCTCCGAGGAAAACTTTCGCAAAGCCCCATGTCTTACTAAAGCAAGGAAAGATCCTTTCATTTGGCAAAGCCCCGGTTGAATGAACCGAGTAGGCGAAGTGACTTGGCGAAGCCCCGCCCGCGACCTAGCAAAAATCCCACCCGATTGGTACTGCGAACGTGATCCCGGGGTTAATCTCGACCAAGATCGAATCCATCTAGGGACCTAGTGAAGAACTCGATGCGAACCCCAAAAATGGCTAAAGAAGCCCCAGCTTTAAAGGAATGGCTTGGCAAAGACCCAACTTTGAAGAGTTCCAAGGCCGCCCTAATGCGAATTGTAGCAAGAGGGAAAACCTATCCCTTTTTTTTTTTTTTTTTTTTAGTCAATCAGTCAACCTTAAGAAGATGTGGACGAAGAGAATTTCAGAAATTTATACATGCAGGGGCATATTTTTTCGAAAAGTGGGAATAGATCCCGATTTTTGTGTTATTTTGACGGCCTTATTCAATGTAGGCGCAAAAACTCGCTTTGGGTTTGACTCGTTTGAGAGAGTATAAGCGTAGAAGGGTTTGTAAAAGTGTATGGAAGCCCCTGCTGACAGAAAATCAGTCTTTAGCACTATTTTTCCTAAGATGTAGAAAGAGAAGACTTGTCAAGACATCTGAAAACTTGTTTTATTTACAATGATCACAAGATTGCTTAAAAACCCTTTGTTAATGTTCGGGTTATTCAACCACTAATATCGATATGAAAAAACATTCTTATTAGTCATGAGGAGAAAGTCAACCAATGCCGCGGATCAAGATTGGCTGGTGTGAAAGAAAGGTTTGTGTATAGAGAGGTCATTGATGAGACCGGGTTTTCTGGAATCTGACTGTGTCTATGGGAGAGGTCATTTGATGAGACCGGGTTTTCAGGAATTTGGATATGTTTATGGGAGAGGTCATTGATGAGACCGGATTTTCTGAAACTTGGATTTTCTTATGAGGGAGGTCATTGATGAGACCGGATTTTCTGAAACTTGGATATGCTTATGACCGGACCATTGCTGGTTGCCTACGTTCCCCTCATTGTGAGGAGCTCAGGTCGCCGTAGTTCGGCCTTGGCCGGACTGTTTTGGGAAATGGGATTTGTGGTTCCTTTAGTGAAACGGCTAGGATGAGATGATGAGGCGTGGGCCTCGGGATGATTCTTTGACCAAGTCATTCTTGGACGGCTGCTTCTGATTGCTTCCTCTTTCATTGGGGGAGAAAGGATCTACAGGCTTATGAAATGCTTCTGACTTTGCTTCGACCGCCCGATCGACAACTTTCATTCTCTAAGCTTTGATCTTGCCTTTCCGTCAAGCTTTTGATTGGTGACGCTGGGTCCTTGGCCTCATTTTTTTTCTTTTATTTTTATGTGCAACCCTGTTTTTTGCCTAGACTGCCCTTTTTTAGGGATTTTCAGTCTAGCTGGGCATTACTCTTTTTGCACTGAGATTTTTTTTCTTCTTTTTTTTTTTATATATGTTCAACCCTGTTTTTTGCCTAGATCGCCCTTTTTTTTGGGATATTCAAATTTAGCCGGGTATTACTCTTTTGCACTACATTTTTTTTTTTTTTTTTTTATTTTCTGAAGCACATGAGGACCAAGGCGAGCCCCTGCTTGAACATTTCTTGATACACTTGAGGTCTAAGCCAAGCTCCTAGGTTGTTGCCGACACGGGGTCAATCTTTTGAAGCTGAGTGGCCTTTTGCTGTCCCTTGATGATGCCGCCGTCGTTGACTTGGTCAAGGTGATGGGGAGGACATGGTTTGGGAAAGTGTATGGCTTTGATGAAGGCCTTTTGCGGGGTGAGGAAAGTGTATGGCTTGATGAAGGCCTTTTGTGGGGTGAGGAAAGTGTATGGCTTGATGGCATTAGTTGACTTTCTCACACCGATTAATCAGAATGTTAATTATTTCAAGAGATTATTTGTTGAGCAATGCAAGTGATCATATAAAATAAAACCATTTCATTAAATGTAATGTAGGTGTGCAAATAATGTCTTAAGTCTAGCAAGAAAAGAAGAAGACTCTTTTATAGAAAATTGAAGATTAAATACAATGTCCGTAGAGGACTTAATTGAAAGAGAAAAGTACTAGAACCTACGAAGGTTGACTGAGAGACTATTTTTCTTTTTTCTCTTTTTTTTTTAAAGGATAGGTAAACCCTAGTCTAGCTACTCTTCGCCGGTTGGACCGCCAGTGAGCTTCGAGCTTTCCTTCGTAGATCGCCCACTGAATTTCTTTCTTCGCATCCACACACTTGTCTCGTCACATGACCATAATGCTTGTGGTACTCACGTAACTTGGCCCCTGTCAACTCTACTTGGGTTTCTTGGCTTATAATTCTCGAGAGGTGTGAGAAGGCCTCGTTTCACCAAATCGTTGAAAACTTTGCTCACGGGCATCCCAACATCATGCCGACAAGTTTCGACCTTGCACTTCTTGAATTGACCTCTTATCATAACTTTCTGTCTTTGGTCCATGGAGGTTCTCGAGCTTCCCATCTTCTATCAACTTCTGGATCTCATACCTCAAAGAGGTGCAATTGTCAGTGTTGTGTCCAGGGTATTGATGGAAAAGACAATGCTTAGACTCATCCAACTGAGCATTGTGGTTCCCGGGCTTCCAATTTTCCAAAGGGCTTTATCAGCCTTTTCTTTCATCGCCTTTTCCAAAGATCTTGCTTAAAGGCTTCTCCGCATTGTCAAAATGAAGGGAGCGGGGTTTTCGGGAGACATTGCCGTTCTCCGTGCTTGATTTCCATCGTCCGCTTGGTTCCACCGTTGGATTTGGCCGAGGGAAGCTACGACACTCTTTCCTTTGTGAGGAACCGGTGCCGAGCCGGGTACGGTTGCCGCTTGGTACCGATGGCATTGGGTTATGCTTGGTGGAGTCATTTCCTTGCTCGGTTCAACATCTTGGGTCAATGGAGTATTGATACTCATCATGAGGTCAAGCTTCTCTTGTATTTGTTTCACTTGCTCCATCAAGCATTGCCACATGGGGGTCAACGGGAACTCTCGCAATGTGACTTATATCGCCAGAGGGAGCCATAGTAGCAAACCGGTGAAACCGACGCCAATTCATTAAGTCCGGTAGGTGACAATTAAAACTTGGATCATCCTTTGGCAACTCATGATCGCATTCAGCGGGTATAGGGGTTTCAACATAGCCACATATCTCGCATCCGATTATGTGAAGCCGGAGTATAGATCGGCGTGTATTGCCGAAACTCGAGAGACAGTGGGGTAAAGCCCAATCCGTTCCGAGGAGCCGAGGGCGATGGAGCCCGGATGAGCCGGGATGTTGGAAAGGACTCGAGGAGAAGTGGTCCTTGGCAAGGGATCATATGTGGATGGAGGAAGGTATTGGTTATAGGCCGGGGAGCCGAGATGGCTACTTCGGAGTCTCATCTTCGACCACTACCAGGAACCGTTGGACTCATTTGTTACTTGGACTCCATTGCGGCGAAGAGCACCGATAAGCAATGACAACCGCTCTTCATGAACCTTCTCGGGCATTTTCCAAAGCCAGACTAACTCTTCCTTCCTAATCATCTCGATTTCCCGCACCCTCACCGTTTTTCCGTCAAATCGCCATTCCGACTCTCTCGAGCCGATTTAACATGCCCGAACCTAAGGTTTTTCGAAAAGCGCTGACCCAGTATTCTAGTCCACTTCTTTCTTGCTGCGGGAAAGGGACAGGCAAGGTTTAGGCTCGGGGATAGGTAAGGTAGGTAAGATTTAGACTCGGGGTAAGCAAGGTTTAGACTCGGAGATGGGTGAGGTTTAGACTCGAAGGTGGATAAGGTTTAGACTAGGGGTAAGCAAGGTTTAGACTCGGAGATAGGTGAGGTTTAGACTCGGAGATGGGTGAGGTTTAGACTCGAAGCTCAAGTAACATGCACTTATCGCTTAACTTTTGCTTAAAACACATTTTCTCCTAATCCTAATTGATCGGAAAAGATGGGACCTTGAAAAGACAAGATCGAAAATCGGAGATCGGACCGAAAAGGTCTCGATTAGGACCATGAAAGGTCGGGATAGGAAAATAGGAAATCGGACCGAGGAGGTCTCGATTAGGGGTTTGACCATGAAAGGTCGAGATAGGAAATCGGACCGAGGAGGTCTCGATTAGGGATTTCAGAGACAGGACCATGCAATTATGATTACATTAATTGTTCAAGTTTACTTAAAACAATGTCTTTTATTTATTTCTATTTGGTTGGAAAAGGGGGTTTGCCCTTCTTTTTCGCAACTACTCTAGATCCTGGATCGGGTTCCGTCACTACGTCTATAAGCCCTCGTATTCCACCCGTATTTTGACCTCCCAGGTGGACGGCCCGGCGAGGGTCCTATAGGGCACGCGGATCCCACCGACCGAGAGTAAAGAACGCTCCTATCGGGTCTAGCGGGTCATAGGACCTTTTAACGCACGAGCGATGCGGATTATAGTCAAGGCAATACCGGGAAAGTCTCATCTTTCTGCCTTGATAGAATTTTGGTAAAATTTCGCTTGAGCGAATGATGTTTTGACTTTCGGTAATGTCCGAGAAGATAATAGGCATGGGTCGGGCGGCAAAAGCCGGATGACACAGTGTCACATTGAACTTCGTTGCATAAGCCGGGCGTGAGTTAGAATCAAAGTCAATGCCGGGTCAAGATCTTGCCAATTTTTTTCCTTGTCGGAATTTTGGCAGAGCTTCGCTTGAGCGAAAGATCTTTTGATTTGTTGGCAAAGACTCGGTCTTGACTCTTACGCATTCCGTGCAGGTCAAGGTCAAAGTCAATGTCGGAGTCAAGATCTCGCCAATTTTTCCTTGTCGGAATTTTGGCAGAGTTCTTCTTCCGTTATGAACTAAGGCTTGACCTTTACGAGGGTATGCAACCGGGCTATATGACACGGACTAGACCAAAAACCAACCAAAAGTCACGGTTTTTAAAACGTGTGACACGGACTGTGCATTGGTCGACACTGGCTGCCATGGGGAGGTTGGGATGATTCCGTGCGCGCCCGGGAGCATCGTAAGGCTGTCCGTGGATCGGCACTGAACCACCCTGCTTGAAGGACGTGCGTGCAAAAGTGTACAGGATATATCAGGTGCGCGTAGTGTGCGGTCTCCTAATAATGTTCCTTTTTTGAGTTAAAACAGGGATTTTCATAATGTGTCTTAAAGGAATGATTTTCGGGACGGGGAAGAATGCAACACATAAGCACGTAAATTTTCTCGGGAGCCCTGGGCCATGGAGCCGAGTAGCCCCAAGCTGCTAGGACTGCCAGATTAACCATGATTTTTCCTGGTGGAATTGCCACTGAGGTCGCCCGGTCAGAATCCAAGGAGGATTGAGCCGTACGACTGCATGGATCAATTTTCCAGGTTCCACTCCTTTTGCTATTTTTTTTTCGGGTTGTTTCCCGTTCAAAGTATGCACAGATTCCAAGATGCAAATGATGCAATGCATGGTAAAGAAAGCAAGCATGATTAATGAAATCGGCGATGGGAGTCTAACCCGCTCAAAGGGAAAAGCTTTCTTTCATTTTTTTTCAGAATTGTTTTTTCAAAAAAGGGATACTGGTACGTGGATTGTTAAACCACCGGTTATCCCAACTCCCACATCAGGGAGTGTACAGGAAGGGTAAGTGGTTTCCACCTATATACCGAGTATCGATTTTTGTTTTTTGAAAAATAAAAGCATTTCTCCTTTGGGATATCCCCAGCAGAGTCGCCAAACTGTGAATGTGGCGCCCAAATTTTGTGTTGGATTCACGCGAGTTTGAAGACATCCGAGTTATTTGAAAAACGGAGTCGCCACGCCATTTTGATTACCTCAAAACTTTGAAAAAAAGGTTGTTTTATGGGTTCGGAGGTTAAGTTACCCCTTGGGAAGAACGTTTGGCGTTCACCCAAAGTGCCTTGCCGGAACAAGTCTCCCGAGATTTCATTAATCGTGCTTGCTTGCGTGCTTTCTTGTGTGCATATGTTTGAAAATAAGGGGGGAATGTCCCAAGTTGTCTTCCGGACGTACAAACCATTTGTTGGTTGTCGCTCGGGATTCCTTGGAATTTTATGTATTTGGGATTATGATCCCGTCCTCATCTTATGACTTGTGATCATCGCATTTTAAACCTCGGGACCCTCGGGACTTGCGTGATCGAGAGAATGACTCTCTTTTGGTCAAAGATGAGGTTCTTTAGAAAAGGAGGGTCCTTAGCCCATCAATCCTACGCTTTAAGACGGTCGAGCTCGTATAGAGGCTTCATACTCTTTCTTAAGCGATAATCGGAGATATAGGGTTCAAGGTGTCCCTTTCTAAAGAGATTATGATCCTTTAATGGAAGGATCGATGTAAAGATAGGATCTTTTACACCGGTCCGCTCCAAGGTTATTAATGGGGACATGGGGGAAATGTATGATAAAAATGACACTTTAGTGAAAAGATGACATTTTTGGGTTGCAAAGGATGCTTTTTTGATTGAAAGAAATGATCTTTATGCAAGTGATGCGTAAAGATAGGATTTTTATGCAAATGATACATTGAAAAAGGGGTTTTGATGCAAAGGATGCATTTTTATGGAAAAAGATTTGATCTTTATATGTAAATGATGCGTAAAGATAAAATTTTTATTGGAAAATAGGGGTTTTAGGTGCAAAGGATGCACCTTTATGAAAAAGACTACATTTTTATGAAAAATGAGGTCTTAATGCATGCAAAGGGGAAGGGGAATGATAAAGAAATGATCTTTAATCTACCAAGTCCCAAGCAAGATAAAAGCAATATAAGAATGCAATGAGCAAGTATAGAGCAATTAGGATGCAAGGTTAGGGTGTGCGAGGTTACCAATCGTTTCTTTCGCTTCTTTGGACGGAGCTAGGAGGAGAGGTTCGTCTTAGGTCTTCAAGGAGGAGGGAGGGAGCTTCTTGGCCTTCTTCTTCACCTTCTTGAGCCTTCAAGGGTGTTCTTCACGTCTGATTGCGTTTGTGAGTGTATTGTATCTCTATTGTGTGTCTTGTTGTTGTTGAAATGGGTAGAGGAGGGCTCTATTTATAGGCAGTCTGAATAAGGCTAATGAAGCCGTGCGGCTGCAGGTCCTTTGCCACCTTGCATGGTTCTAGAATGCTGAGTCATTCAGGATAAGCCCTTTGCAAATGAGGCCGTGCGGGCTTATCCTGAATGACTCAGCATTCTAGAACCATGCAAGGTGGCAAATTCTAGAACCCTCCTTCCTAATTAAGAAAAACGTGTTTCTTAATTAGGAAGGATCCTCTTCAGCCCTTATTTAATAAAAAACAGTTCCGGAATGTTTCCGGAACGCTGGGAAGGTCTGGGGAATTACCGGAAAACTTACCGAAATTGTCGGGAAAATTAACCGGAAGGCATGAGCCAGATTTGGGTACTTACAGAAAGGTAAAAATCCAATCAATCCAGTGCAAAAGAAAAGTGTGTGCTCAAAAAAAAAGAGGGAAAGCAAAAAGAGAGCTTATACCTCCAGGGCAAACTCAAAGCAGTACAAGGAGCTCACAGCCTTCCGGCTGTACCTATCGAGAGCAAAGTAAAGCTCTGCCAGCCCGGCCTCTCCCCAGGAGACATCTCCAGCCATCTCCATGTCCTCCAAGGACCTCAGCAAGGCAAAGACTGCCGTCCCCTCAGCATGCCCAAAGAGGGTGCTCGAAAAGCAAACCACAAGAAGGCCCCCGGCAATCCGATCGGCGCCTATCCTCTCCTCCCAGCCTCGTAACTCACAATGGTCTCCACAATCTTCCCATAGACCACCGCATACTCCATCCCCATCCCCTTTTTGGGAATAGGGAAAATCCCGTAAGAGCTCGCAGATCGGCATCGCTATAGCCGTCCCGCCACTCAATGCTTTGCGTCCATTAAAGGACAAACCCGTGATCGCGGCATAGTCGGAAGGCATAACCGTAGCCTCGCCTTAAGAAGTGAAACGTGTGGGTCGCATCCCACCAGTGCTGCGCTAAAGCGAACATCAGGCCCTTGCTCTTAGGGAACTTGACCAGTCCCCTCAAGCACTCAACAAACTCCCAAAGCCCCGTCTCAACAACAATCTGTCTCGGACTCGGCAAAGCTCCTCGGCCCACATCCGGAAGCCGATCCCACAGGTCAACTACGGACTCCACCGATCCTCGAGTCTTCATTTTGTTCAGCTGCTCCGTCACAAAACGGTTTCCGCCCTGAAAAAAAAAAAAAAGAGAGAAAATGTCAAAAAAATTGCATTTGCATTTGCACAAAAAAAAAAGCAATTTCGGCAGCATAACGGCATGCAATAGACATAGCCCCATTTTTCTCACAGAAAAGACAGTTTTCAGCAAATCCCATTCAACAATTTTCAATAAAAAAAAATGCATACATGCATATCCTACAAGAAGTCGACGGAAATAAAACTCCGTCCCATTTTCAAAAAAAATGCATACATGCATATCCTACAAGAAGTCGACGGAAATAAAACTCCGTCCCATTTTCAAAAAAAATGCATACATGCATATCATCCATCTTACATGCATTCAATCAACGGGAGGAAAAATCCGTCCCACTTTTCAAAAAAAAAATCATACATTCATATCATCATCTCATGTTGGCAAAATGCCAATTCTTTTCTCAAGCAAAATGCACATTTTGAAACACCAACAAATTCATTGCAATATGCATACCATCAAGATCAATATTCAAATTTCAAAAAAAAAAAATCAAAGTCACAATTCATAATTTTCGAATTTACAAAAAAAAAATGGCGAAAAGGCCAATTCTTTCTCCAAGCAAAATGCATATTTTGGGATACCCACATAATCATTACAACATGCAAAGCATCAAAATCAAGATTCAAAGCCAAGAACATCAATCATTCGAATTTTCAAAAAAAAAAAATCAAAAATCACCCAAAATTCAAATCTCAAGCAAGAAATCAACAAAGGGAATGAAAAGATTCGAAGTATACCGTTCGGAGACTCGGATCAGAAGCCCAATGTTGCCAAGCATCGGGGTAGGGCTCCTCCGCAATCGATTGCGAAAGAGTATAGTGCCTCCTCATCCGGACGAGCTCCAATCGTCTCTCCGCCACCGGGCCACGTCCTTGGCCTTGAAAAGCACCTTCTCCGTGTTCCATTGCTTGAAAATCGAAGAAAAACGGAAGATTTTTGAAGCTTTTTGAGCAACAATGGCGGTTCTCCTCGGCTTCTCTCTCTCTGCTCTCGACAATTTCAAAAAATTGAATGGGGAAGGAGAAGGGCGTTGGCCCTCATTAATACCCCTGACTTTCTAGTCCTCTCCGCGCGGACAGGATTGTAAGGGTCAAAATGACCCTTTTGCCCCTTAAAATCCCAGGACTCTGCAGTTTGGTCCCCAACTTGACAGAGTTAACCAAAGTTAACCAAAGTCAGCCCCTTGTCAAGGAAATCATTCCCGGCAGTAAAACGTAAGACCGATCTCCCCGAGAAAGATAACGGATCCCGTATCTTTCATCAAAATCCTTCCCGGCAGTCAAACGTAAGACCGATCTCCCTGAGAAAGATAACGAATCCCGTATCTTTCATCAAAATCATTCCCGGCAGTAAAACGTAAGACCGAGTGCCCCGAGAAAGATAACGAGATCTCATATCTTTCATCAAAAATCAATCTCCGGCAGTAAAACGTAAGACCGAGTGCCCCGAGAAAGATAACGAGATCTCGTATCTTTCATCAAAAATCAATCTCCGGCAGTAAAACGTAAGACCGAGTGCCCCGAGAAAGATAACGGATCCCGTATCTTTCATCAAAATCATTCCCGGCAGTAAAACGTAAGACCGATCTCCCCGAGAAAGATAACGGATCCCGTATCTTTCATCAAAATCATTCCCGGCAGTCAAACGTAAGACCGATCTTCCCGAGAAAGATAACGAGATCTCGTATCTTTCATCAAAAATCATCCCCCGGCAGTAAAACGTAAGACCGATCTCCCCGAGAAAGATAACGGATCCCGTATCTTTCATCAAAATCCTTCCCGGCAGTCAAACGTAAGACCGATCTTCCCGAGAAAGATAACGAGATCCCGTATCTTTCATCAAAAATCAATCTACGACAGTCAAACGTAAGACCGATCTCCCTGAGAAAGATAACGAGATCCCGTATCTTTCATCAAAATCTTCCCCGGCAGTCAAACGTAAGACCGATTTCCCAGACGAATACGTCCAATTTTTTCCCCAGCAAAGGCTAACAAAATCCCCAGCAAAGTTAACGGAATCCCAAAAGCCAACGAAATCTCGAGAAGAACTCGAACTACGAAAGGGCTTGATTCCCACTAGGGATACGTAGGTAGCCTATCATTAGGTCCAGCCCCTCGACCAAAACGGTCACCCTCTCCTTCGGCAGCAGACGAAGTCCACCGAAAGGCCATTTCAAATTAAGGTCTGAGGCACCTAAAAAGTCATCATCATCAAGGTTCGAGGCACCTAAAGCGCCATCTCCAAGGTTCGAGGCACCTAAAACGCCATCTCCAAGGTTCGAGGCACCTAAAACGCCATCTCCAAGGTTTGAGGCACCTAAGACGCTATCACTAGGAAAACGATAAATCACAATCATCCCCAGCAGAGCGGATAGCCATCAGATCGAAAATGGTCATCTCTTATCCCCAGCAGAGTTTCTTTTCAGCAACCGACTGCAGAACTCGCTCATCAGGTTCGAGGCACCTAAAACGCCATCATCTCCAGGGTCAAAGACCCGAACTACGGCCGGCTTGATTCCCATTCGGGATACGTAGGTAGCCTATCGCTAGGTTCAGCCACCCGATCACTTGATCATCCCGCCAAATATGGAGCCTTACTCTTATCGACGACCCCGCTTCCTTCGAAAGCGCCGTCGCCGAGGGGCTACTGTAAGTGCTCCAATTTGAGCTTGTTAGAATTTTCGTTAGAAAATTAACGAAAGTTATAACATTTCTAACAATTCCTAACAATCCTAACATTTCTAACAAAATGAGGGTAAAATGGGCATTGTTATTTAAGGTTAAACCTCAAAAAGAATCTTAAAAAGCAAAACAAAGGAAGAAAACCAAAAATAGAAATGGTCGGAAACATAAAACCGGTCGTTAATTTGAATTTTCAAAAGAAATATTCCTCTTGTCCAAAGCCTGAAGCAGCAATTAATGAACAGTGCACGCGACTGGATCCATCCGCACGGACATGTTTGCATTTTCAAGAGGGCTATAAATTGAGCCCTCCAGTCACAAAAATAAGGAGCCACATCACCAATTGCACCGAACCTCTGGCGAAATATAGAGAGAAAACAGTGAGAATTCTTCAAGAATTGTCACCATTTTCTCTCCAATCTTTCCCAACTCACACTCATCCACTCACTCTCATATTTAAGCCTTAAACACTCATACACTCAAGCCAAAAACTCAAGAACACAAGGAAGATTGGTAAACCCTCCTTCTCCTTACCCTAAACTCCAACCATGCATGCATTTGCAAACTACAAAATGTAGTTCTTTCATCTTCTTGCTTTAGATCTAAGAAGATCACCATGGAAGACCATCTCCATGGATGATCTTCTACAAAGATCAAAATTATTTTCAAGTTCTCTTACTTTCTTGCAAATAAAACTCATTTTCAAAACCCTAAAAACCATTTTCAAGCATCAAATCTCATTTTCAAAGGATAAAAATCTCCTTCCCAAGCAAATGAAATGCTTAGTCCTAATGTACCCCAAGGATGGTTTGGTATAGTTGATTCACCACTAAAATGTCAAGTGATCACTAACCAAAACCTAGGGAAATGGGGACAAGCATGGATGCAAAACCCCCTTTAAAATCACATTTTCTTTCTTGAGAAGTTGCTGTCCAGTAGCAATTTTCTCAGACCTCAGTCCATGGTCTAATTTTTTGGACACAGATAAATGTGGAATTTGGTGTTGACTACAAAACACTTTTTGTAGTCAACATCCAGATCTTTCCATAAATATTTTTACTTTCTTTTTTGGGTGAGTAAAACTCCTCTTTTCAAATTTTCTTTCAGAGGCTAGTTCATCAGCTTCTGGGAATCCAGATCTCATATCTGAGGTTCCCAGAAGGTTTTGACCCCTCAAATTTTCTCCAAAATGGAAAATTCCTTCGCACAAATCTTATTTAAGGTGTCTAAAACAACTTTCATTCTCTGAGTTTATCCAGATTATGAAGTTTTAAGACCCTTGAATCCATTTCAAAATCAAAGGTCCACTGCCTTTTTCATTCTGGCAGAAGTGGCTCTCAACTTCAAAAGGTCTTTTGAGTACCAAATCTCAATCCAAAAATCTTCCAAAAAATCATGGGATCAGTTTAAAGTCTTAAAAGGATATCCCAATTTTTACTTTTCTGAGTTTCAAATTATTTTGGCCAAAACACACACACACACAAATGATTTTCAGCTTGGAAGACTCGTTTTACGAGGCATTCTGGGTGCACACTAACGTCCTTCCCGGCGTGTAACATGACCTCCGAACCCAAATTTCTGATCTCGGGCTTTTTTCAAAGTTTTGGCCCTTAAAACAAAAATGGCGTGGCGACTCCGTTCTTTTTCCCGGATTTTATTTGGTTTTTTTTCAAAGAAACGCGAAAAAATCGAATTTCTTCCCGCGAAAATGGCGACACATCATCACAACATCATGTCGTCCTCGTGGGAGACAAAGCACATGGTAGCCTTCCAAGTGTTGTATATGGCTTTTGGCGTTGGTCGCACCCGAATATTCCTCTAGGACTGGCAATCTGAAACCTGGCGGAGGTCGACAGTCGAGCAACTCTTTGGCCAAAGGTCGAAGAGCGAAACCTTCTCGCTCATCCTTTCTAACATCCTCTTTCTTATCAGCTTCCCACTGCTCGAACTTCTTCTTCCATAGGAGTCATTCTCTAGCATCTGGCCTATCGTCCCTAGCGTGGGAGACATCATTTGACTTTTGCCTCTCTTCATGGTGATTCTCTCTCCCAGAGTTGGCTTTTTGTTTGTCGCTTCTAGGGGGAGTTATCTCTCTGCCCCTCCTATCCCTATGAGAAGGTGACCTCACTGACTGAATTGGCGACCTGCGCCTATCATCTCTGAGTGGCGACCTGCGCTTATCCTCTCTTAGTGGCGACCTGCGCCTATCATATCTGGGTGGCGACCTGCGCCTACCTTCTCTTATAGGCGACCTGCGCCCATTCCTTTCCATGTGGGACTGCGACCTTTGTGTCCTGGCCGGTGATCCACGTAAGCTTCGACTTGCCTCTAGTTGTCGTCTTAGATCTGACTGGGCTTCCTGCTCTCTATTCCTGTTGAGGTTGGCCCTTAGATCGTCGCTCGGAACATGAATAGGTGATTGAGGCCGCTGCACCATCCTGTGCTCGACATTCTGTCCCATGGTCTCATTCGGCCTAGCACTCCTAGCATGCTGCCTATTAGAAACCTGAGAGGGAGCCACCCTCTCTGACCTTCTATCAGCCTGCTCTGCTTCCTCCATTGCTATTAATTCTGCTAGAATCTAAGCTCATTCTAGCAGCATCTCCTTTCTGCTTAGGGGATTGGATGAGGGACCTGCCTTATTTCTAGCATTCATTTGCCATGTTTGACGCTTTGGAGGAGGTGGTGCTCCCTGCCCTTCCATAGGTCGCTTGTCTTTCCTCCCATCCGGCAATCCCCTGCCATCAGCAACACTATTAGATCGAGTTGCCCTAGCGTGCTGACGCGGTGGAGGGGGAGGAGGCAAATTAGCATTTCTAGTGTTTGCATTGGCATTATTGTTTCCTTCGTTGTGTTCAAGTGAGGCCTCAGAGACATGTCCATCCGAAGTCACCATGATTGTAGGTTGAAAAAGCTTTCGAGGTCAAGTATGTACGAGTTCCCGGCAATGGAACCAAACTGATGCCGCAGGAAATGTGCTTATCAATCTTCCTCCACGTGGCAGGACTATTCACCTGACTCCTTGACCTGAAATCAGAACCCACGACTAGCCGGATGTGTCTCCGGCTTAGACCCTCGGGCGTGAGAGTAAGTATATATTGGAGAGCAAATGATGTATTGAACAAAGATGATTCAAATAACAAAATTGCAGTTACCTCATAACTGTGGTAGTGGTAATGTATTTATAGTTGATGAGTGTGGTATATTTGGTGGGGCTACATGAGCTCCGTGATTTGAGGAACGGTTACATGTCATGCGAACGTGTCCCAGAATGGCTCCTGAATTATAGGGAACCAGTTATGGAAAGAATAGAAGCACGTGCGTGATAAGTGACTATTATACAGTCATTTATCCTTAGTTTTATATACTTTTGAATGCATAAAACATCATTTCTCATTTCATTTTATGTACTTTTAGTTCCTTTTTCATATTATCTGGATTTTACGCCTTTTGGTATATTTCTTGCATTTTAAAGACAGGTTTTAGGGTCTTTTATCAAAAGGGTGCTTAGACACTTCAAGGCAAAAAACATGGAAAAGCACCAAACAAATCAAGAACACAAAGTTAAATTCTAGGTGGAGCGGCCGTGCAGCCAACACGGAACGGCCGTGCACCTAGCCATTTTCAGGCCATTTGTGGCCCTAAAATATAGAGCGGCCGTGTCTTGAAGATCGAGTGGCCGTGTCATTATTCAGAGCGGCCGTGCAGCTTAGAGTGGAGCGGCCGTGCGAAGTGTCAAAACTCAAATTCAAATCTGGCGCCAAAGGGTGCACGGCCGTGCAACTTCCTTGACGCGGCCGTGCAAATCGTGACTGCAGATGTAAAGGCACCTTTTGATGGCACCTTCTTGAAGAGTCCCCTCCCAATTATAAATAGGACCCTTGTAATCAGTCTTAGATACGAATTTTTAGAGAGAAATCACTGATATTTCATAGATAGAAAATACAAACACTTGTGATAACAATTTCCAAAGAGAATTGAAGATCAAAGTTCATTGTTTTGTTCTTGGAGTTACTTTGGAAGAAAAGCAATAAAAGTGAAGCATTTTTCCAGCATTTGCCTTCTTTATTCATCATAAGTTCTTCTTACTCAATCTCTTATTTTTATTTCTTATATGTTATAAATGGCCTGTGAGTAATCCCCCTTATTCTTGGGGTTGGAAACTCAAAAGCATACTTGTTCATCATCTAAAATGAAAATTCTTGTCTTCTTTCTTCATCTAAACAATTTCTTTATATTATTCTCTAAATGCCTTACATTTTGGAGATGTCCAATTTGTATGATTCAGTCAATTGAGAGAAGTACCTAGCGGAGAATCTCGATTGACGGAACCATATAAATAAACTAGGTTTCATTGATCACGAAAGTAGTTCAATGGCCTAGGGATGTTCCTTTGATGGAAAATATGTCGACTTTCGTTCTTAAAGGGTTCTTACTAATTATGGTCAGCTAGAGATAAGCCGGAACGCCTGTTTGTGACAGGGCGGGGATAACGTAAACGGAAATCTCAAACAGTTAGGACATAATTAGTGAAGAATACAACACTACTTGCTTGACCGTGAGAAGTAGTGCAAGCCGAACGTATCATCCTTGCTTTTTATGAAAACCTTTTATCTCTAAGACAATGACGATTTGATGAGCAAGATTATGTGTATGATTCCCAATCCCGAGAATGCTTCGTTTTATAAGAATTTAATTAAAGTATTTTCTGTTTATGATTCTTTCTATTTTCTAAAAATAAATTTTATCTCCCCCCAATCTCTTCTATAATTTCTAAAGGCAAAAATATTCCCTAAAGTAAACCTTGTCTCTGTGGGATCGACCCGTACTTGCACCCGCTATATTACAATAGCCCGTGCGCTTGCGGATATTAAATAAACCGTTAGGTTTCGACAGAACAAGTTTTTGGCGCCGTTGCCGGGGACCAACGGTTTACTTTTATTTTTGTCTTTACAACATAATTTTTAATTTTTGTTTTATTTTTACTGTTTTACTTTCTCTTTCGAAAGAAGCTTTCACGAGAGACTAAGAAGATTTAGAGAAACTTTAAAGAAACATATGGAAGAACCACAAACACCCACTAGGACCCTACAGGACTTTGTTAACCCAAGTACCCCGGGAACTAGATCCCCTATTGTTGTGCCGAATGCCGGAGTGGCACACTTCGAGATAAAGCCGCAACTATTGCATATGGTTATGAATAACCAATACAGCGGCACCGCTTTCGAAGATCCCCATCTACACATTCAAACATTCCTTGAATACTGTGATACCACACGTATTCAAAATGTTACGCTGGAAGCAATTCGGATGCGCCTTTTTCCTTTCTCTCTTAAGGATAAGGCGAAACAATGGTTAAATTCGGTCCCCCAGAATTCATTGACAACATGGGACCAAATTCAAGAAGCATTCCTTGGTCGATTATTCCCACCAAGCAAAACTGCCCAGATACGCACAAAGATCACTAACTTCTGCCAAACAGATAGTGAGACTTTGTATGATGTATGGGAGCGGTTCAAGGAACTTCTCAGAATGTGCCCCCACCACGGGCTTGAAAAGTGGTTGATTTTTCACACCTTCTACAACGGTCTCATATTCAAGACAAGAGAGACCATTGATGCCGCTGCGGGAGGAGCATTGATGAACAAGGGAGTCGATGAGGCATACGACCTTATCGAGAACATTGCATTGAACCATTACCAATGGTCAAATGAGAGGGAGCAGCAACAAGGTACGCCGGTAAATATAATGTTGATGCAGTTACTCTTCTCTCTTCTAAAGTTGACATGCTTTTGAAAAAATTTGAAAATCTTAATGTCAATCCCGTTGCTAGTGTAAATGTGTTATGTGAACTATGTGGGTCTAACTCACATAGTACGGATAACTGCGAGTTACTTGACGTTACTTCTAACGATCAAGTGAACTTTGTTAATTCTTTCGGACAAAAGGGGGGGATGTATTCTAATACATACAATCCCGAATGGAGGAATCACCCCAATTTTCCTATAAGAATAACAACGTTCTTAACCCGCAACCATTTACACAACATCAAGGATTCACATTTGGAAATTTCAATAATACTTCAAATATTTTTTCTCCCCCTAAATCAAAATTAGATCTTTTAATGGATTTTATAGTTGAAAGCAAAAATGAGCAAGAAAAGACTAATGCTGAATTTAGGGAATGTTTTAAGTTATTTAATGATAAATTTGATAACTTAGCCGCCCATAATAAAATATTAAATGAGCATGCTAAAGCGGTAGTTACTAGAAGTGGAAGAGAACTTGTTGATTGTCTGCCTAAAGAAAGTAGTCCCATTGAAGAAAGTATTAGTCAAAACCCACCCATGGTTGAGACTAATGATGAGGATAACAAGGGGACGGAATCCCCTAAAATAACTAGAAATTTTGATCCACCAATACCTTACCCTCAAAGGTTGGTGAAGGCAAAACTCGATAAACAATTTGCAAAAATTTTAGAAGTTTTAAAATCTATCTACATTAATGTACCTTTTACTGATGCTTTGCAACAAATGCCTTCTTATGCTAAGTTCCTCAAAGATATTCTTTCTAACAAAAGGAAGCTAGAAGAAAATGTAACTGTTGCATTAACGGAAGAAGTAAGTGCTGTTTTACAAAAAAGATTACCCCCAAAATTAAAAGATCCCGGCACTTTCTCTATCCCTTGTAATATAGGTAAATTTGATGTTGATAATGCCATGTTAGACCTAGGAGCTAGCGTAAGCCTCATCCCGCTTTCAGTAAGTAAGAAAATTGGTGTAGGGGAATTGAAACCTAAAACCATATCCCTGCAATTAGTGGACCGTTCCATTAAATATCCAGTAGGTATTATGGAAGATGTCCCTTGCCAAATCGGGAAATTAGTCATCCCGATTGATTTCGTTGTTCTCGAGATGGAAGAGGATAGTCATGTTCCTGTAATTCTAGGTAGACCATTTCTTGCCACAGCTGGGGCAGTTATAGACGTTAAACATGGTAACCTAACTTTGAATGTAGGAGATGATAAAATAGAGTTTAACTTGTCTAAATTCATGAGAAATCCTAATCTTGAGAACCCTTGCTTGAACATTAACATGTTAGAATCAATTAGCAAGGAATTAGAAAGTCCACAATCTAAAGATCCGCTAGAAAAAAGTCTTATAGATTGGAAAATAACTTTGCATGATGATGACGATGATGAAATTGCAAATTATACCATGCTTTTAGATGCAGCAAAGTTTAGTGGCAACAATGATTTCGAAAAGTTGGAGACTACAGCGGAGCCATCCAACAAAAAGGAAAAAGAGGTAATTAAGGCACCTCAAGTTGAGTTAAAACCTCTTCCTACAAATCTAAGGTATGAATTATTGGGACCTAACTCCACTTATCCTGTGATTATAAATGCTAACTTAGGTCCTCTAGAAACTGAAAAATTATTATATGAGCTTAGGTTGCATCAAAAAGCCATAGGATATACAATAGATGACTTAAAAGGGATTCATCCAAAAATTTGCATGCATAGGATTTATTTGGAGGAAGATCATAAACCTTCTATTGAACATCAAAGAAGACTCAATCCTAACATGAAGGAAGTAGTTAAAAAGGAAGTCCTTAAATTACTTGACTCAGGCATCATCTATCCAATTTCAGATAGCAAATGGGTGAGCCCCGTTCAAGTTGTCCCTAAGAAGGGAGGAATGACAGTCATTCGAAATGATAAGGATGAATTAATCCCAACAAAGGCATCACGGGTTGGCG
This sequence comes from Adenophora triphylla var. japonica, assembly GCA_022495995.1. Classification (NCBI taxonomy): domain Eukaryota; kingdom Viridiplantae; phylum Streptophyta; class Magnoliopsida; order Asterales; family Campanulaceae; genus Adenophora; species Adenophora triphylla. Next base: position 154,447 of record JAFEMH010003892.1, on the reverse strand, counting down.
TATGTGTATAGACTACAGAAAATTAAATAAAGCCACCCGAAAAGATCACTTTCCCCTTCCCTTTATAGACCAAATGCTAGAAAGATTGGCCAAACATTCCCATTTTTGTTATTTGGACGGATATTCAGGATTTTTCCAAATCCCTATCTATCCAGACGATCAAGAGAAAACTACTTTTACTTGTCCTTATGGTACCTTCGCTTATAGGAGAATGCCTTTCGGGCTTTGTAATGCTCCCGCCACTTTTCAGCGTTGTATGATGTCCATTTTTTTGGATTACATAGAAAATATAATGGAAGTTTTTATGGATGATTTCTCTGTTTACGGATATTCTTTTGACAAATGTTTGAAAAATTTATCTAAAGTCCTACAACGCTGTGAAGAAGTGAATCTTGTTTTAAATTGGGAAAAATGTCACTTTATGGTAAATGAAGGAATAGTATTAGGACATATGGTGTCCGAAAAGGGGATAGAAGTAGATAAGGCGAAGATTGAAATTATTGAGAAATTGCCTCCGCCTATTAATGTTAAAGGAATAAGAAGTTTCCTTGGTCACGCCGGTTTTTACCGACGATTTATAAAGGATTTTTCAAAAATTTCTAAGCCTTTAACTAATCTACTAATGAAAGATGCTCCATTTGTGTTTGATAGCCCTTGTCTTGAAGCATTTAATAGGTTAAAGGAAGCTCTGATATCCGCTCCTATCGTATAACCACCCGATTGGGATCTCTCTTTCGAAATAATGTGCGATGCAAGTGATTTTGCGGTCGGAGCTGTTCTGGGACAGCGAAAAGACAAGAAAACACACGCAATATATTATGCTAGCCGAACACTGGATGAAGCACAAATGAATTATGCCACCACAGAAAAGGAGTTATTGGCCGTAATATTTGCTATGGATAAGTTCCGGTCATATTTGGTGGGATCAAAGGTAATCGTATACACGGATCACGCTGCAATTAGATACTTGTTAACAAAGAAGGATGCTAAGCCAAGATTAATAAGGTGGATCCTTCTCCTCCAAGAGTTCGATTTGGAAATCCGTGATAAAAAGGGAACGGAAAATTTGGTCGCGGATCATTTATCTCGTCTCCCTAAGGAATTGGAAATTTCCGATAGTGATGATCTTCCCATTGATGACTCATTTCCGGATGACCATCTTCTTGCTATAAAAAATGTCGAAATTCTCTGGTTTGCAGACATTGTTAACTATCTAGCATGCAAGATTCTTCCCCCAGAATTGAGTTATCAACAAAAGAAGAGATTCTTATCAGAAATTAAAAATTACTTTTGGGAATATCCGCTCCTCTTTAAACATTGCGCAGATGGAATCATTAGGCGGTGTGTACCTAATGAAGAGATCAATGACATTCTTCATCATTGTCACTCATCTCCCTATGGCGGTCATGCAAGCACAGACAAAACCGCCGCCAAGGTTCTTCAATCAGGTTTTTTTTGGCCCACACTCTTCAAAGATTCTCGAAATTTCGTTATCTCTTGTGATCGTTGCCAAAGGACCGGCAACATTTCAAGAAGAAATGAAATGTCTCTCAATAATATTCTAGAAGTTGAGATTTTTGACGTTTGGGGCATTGATTTCATGGGACCATTCCCCACATCTTTCAACAATAATTACATTTTGGTAGCGGTAGACTACGTCTCAAAATGGGTGGAAGCTATAGCATCTCCAACAAACGACTTAAAAGTCGTCATGAAGCTTTTCAAAGATACAATTTTCCCAAGATTTGGGGTTCCAAAAGTCATCATAAGTGACGGAGGGTCGCATTTTTCACACCGCCAGTTTGATACTTTATTAAAAAAGTACGGAGTCTATCATAAAACAGGCACCGCATATCATCCTCAAACAAGCGGGCAAGTGGAAATATCAAATCGAGAAATAAAGTGGATCTTGGAGAAAACAGTAATAAGTTCAAGAAAGGATTGGTCAATAAAATTAAACGATGCTTTATGGGCTTATCGCACCGCTTTTAAAACACCTATCGGAACCACTCCTTTCCGATTGGTTTATGGAAAGCCATGTCATTTACCGGTAGAGCTTGAGCATAAGGCATATTGGGCAATTAAAGCCCTAAACTATGACTTGGCGGAAGCCGGTGAAAAGCGGAGACTACAGTTACAAGAACTCGAAGAACTCCGATATGAAGCATACGAAAGTGCCAAGTTATACAAGGAGAAAACGAAGAAATGGCATGATGCTCGTATAATAAGAAAGGATTTCAAAGAAGGAGACATGGTACTACTTTTTAATTCTCGTTTAAAGCTTTTTCCAGGTAAATTAAAATCAAGATGGACGGGCCCATTTCAAGTGCATAAAGTATATCCATACGGAGCCATCGAAATTGGGAACGAAGCACAAGGAGATTTTAAGGTAAACGGTCAAAGATTGAACACTACATGACCGGAGACCCAATTGGAGTAGTCTCATCCGTTACTTTGGGCGAACGTACCACACCATTTTAGTAAGTTTTTCTCTTTACCCTCCCGGTATTTGACATTGTTCCTTGAAACATTGAGGACAATGTTCATTTCAAGTGTGGGGGAGGGTATATCTATCCTTTTATTTTTCGCTTTCTAGTTTTAAATTTTTACTTGTTTTCTAGATTAGATTTAAATGCTTTCTAGTGTAATTTTTTTTTTTCGTTTTAACTTAGTTGCATTTTTCATTTATGCATGTATAATAGTATATATAAAAAAAAAAAAAAATCCCTATGATGATCCATATCATTATTTCTTATGCTTGCCATTAGCCCTAGAATAATGCCTATTTATCTTTCCTCTCATATTTTTTATAAACTTAGAAATTTATAAAAAGAAAAATATAGGGATATTTCTAGGAAATAATTTTAAAGCATCATAAGTTAGTATAGCAAAATATAGGGTTTCATCAAGAAAAAGGCATTTGATTAGAAGGAATCTTTATTAATCTATACTTGGTCATTTATGCAAATATTGAAAATATTTCTTTAAAATTGTACATTTTTTTATCTTTATTAAATGTTTATTCCCTTTTTAGAAGCACCTTTTGTTTGCATCTTTTGAATCACACCCTTTCATCAAAAATTACATCTTTCCATTTCTCAAATCAAATCAAAGTAGACATCTTTATCTTATTGTTAAAAGAGAGTGACTTTGTCACCAAGCCTTAAAAAGCAAAAAGAAACCTATTACTTCCTAAGTAACTCGGGGCACGGCATTCGCTGCGACGATGCTTCCTTGCCAAACGGGAGTAATATCCAAAAGTATTCTTGATCTAAGTATTAGGAACATGAGGTTCGCAACCACAATGTCTCCTACTTGAAAGGATCAAAAATAACTTAGGGCTTTTGCAAAAATATAACACGTGCGAAGATAAGATAAATTTGTTTAAACTTTGATGAGATTTTTCCACTACCATCATCCATTTTTCCACCCTTGTGATTCAAAAATGCAATACAATTCTTCGGGAACTTCTAACTTGTGAATAAATATTTATACTTTCTCTTGTACATTTTAAAGAAATAAATTCATTTTTTCTCAAAAATCACTCTAAAGAGTGAAAGCTTCTCTTCTACCAAGAAATGAATCTAAGATTTATCCTTCTAGCATGCTTTACTTGGTCAAAATTCTATATATGCTATATTAGGTTATAGTCTTATAAATTATCTCTTTAAAAATATCCCCAAAATGCTTCTTCCTAGATAAATTTTTAAAGGTATACAAAATATGATTAGAAAGATAAAGGCATTATCTAAAAGGCATTTAGGGCTTGCTACTTTATTTCTGAGGGATCATTCTTGACTTTTCTCCCTCTCCGTATTTTCATTCTAAGTTTGCTTGGGGACAAGCAAAAGCTTAAGTGTGGGGGAGTTTGATAAGTGACTATTATATAGTCATTTATCCTTAGTTTTATATACTTTTGAATGCATAAAACATCATTTCTCATTTCATTTTATGTACTTTTAGTTCCTTTTTCATATTATCTGGATTTTACGCCTTTTGGTATATTTCTTGCATTTTAAAGACAGGTTTTAGGGTCTTTTTATCAAAAGGGTGCTTAGACACTTCAAGGCAAAAGACATGGAAAAGCACCAAACAAATCAAGCACACAAAGTTAAATTCCAGGTAGAGCGGCCGTGCAGCCAACACGGAACGGCCGTGCACCTAGCCATTTTCAGGCCATTTGTGGCCCTAAAATATAAAGCGGTCGTGTCTTGAAGATCGAGTGGCCGTGTCATTATTCAGAGCGGCCGTGCAGCTTAGAGTGAAGCGGCCGTGCGAAGTGTCAAAACTCAAATTCAAATATGCCGCCAAAGGGTGCACGGCCGTGCAACTTTCTTGACGCGGCCGTGCAAATCGTGACTGCAGATGTAAAGGCACCTTTTGATGGCACCTTCTTGAAGAGTCCCCTCCCAATTATAAATAGGACCCTTGTAATCAGTCTTAGATACGAATTTTTAGAGCGAAATCACTGATATTTCATAGATAGAAAATACAAACACTTGTGATAACAATTTCTAAAGAGATTTGAAGATCAAAGTTCATTGTTTTGTTCTTGGAGTTACTTTGGAAGAAAAGCAATAAAAGTGAAGCATTTTTCCAGCATTTGCCTTCTTTATTCATCATAAGTTCTTCTTACTCAATCTCTTATTTTTATTGCTTATATGTTATAAATGGCCTGTGAGTAATCCCCCTTATTCTTGGGGTTTGAAACTCAAAAGCATACTTGTTCATCATCTAAAATGAAAAGTCTTGTCTTCTTTCTTCATCTAAACAATTTCTTTATATTATTCTCTAAATGCCTTACATTTTGGAGATGTCCAATTTGTATGATTCAGTCAATTGAGAGAAGTACCTAGCGGAGAATCTCGATTGACGGAACCATATAAATAAACTAGGTTTCATTGATCACGAAAGTAGTTCAATGGCCTAGGGATGTTCCTTTGAAGGAAAATATGTCGACTTTCGTTCTTAAAGGATTCTTACTAATTATGGTCAGCTAGAGATAAGCCGGAACGCCCGTTTGTGACAGGGCGGGGATAACGTAAACGGAAATCTCAAACAGTTAGGACATAATTATTGAAGAATACAACACTACTTGCTTGACCGTGAGAAGTAGTGCAAGCCGAACGTATCATCCTTGCTTTTTATGAAAACCTTTTATCTCTAAGACAATGACGATTTGATGAACAAGATTATGTGTATGATTTCCAATCCCGAGAATGCTTCGTTTTATAAGAATTTAATTAAAGTATTTTCTGTTTATGATTCTTTCTATTTTCTAAAAATAAATTTTATCTCCCCCCAATCTCTTCTATATTTTCTAAAGGCAAAAATATTCCCTAAAGTAAATCTTGTCTCTGTGGGATCGACCCGTATTTACACCCGCTATATTACAATAGCCCGTGCACTTGCGGATATTAAATAAACTGTTAGGTTTCGACCGAACAGTGCGCTTGGATCCGTTAGGTCGACACTCGCTTGGCAGGTCGAGGTCGCCATTTGGGGTTAGGTCGACCTGACTGACAGGTAGAGCTGAATCATACCCGAAGTAGGATTTGGATCGTTGGGTCGGACTAAGTTAGGTCGGGACCTGATAGGCAGGATAATGAACTTAAGTCGACTGATCAATAAGATGGCCTTGAGCCATGTAATAATTGGGCCTAGCCCACTGAGAATGTGGTGGCAATAATTGCTTGAGGACTGGGCTTTACTTGCTTGGCCAGCTCGACACTTTTGGTATGCTCAATCCCCAAATAAAGTTCAAAAAAACACCCGCAACGGAATAAGGAAACAGCAAAATCGTAAATAAGACAACAGCAGCGTCAATTGAGGTGCCCGCCCGGTTCTTGTGAGGTGCCGGCCTCAATTCCCGTCGATCCGGCGGCGAGATGAGGCGGCCGCATGGCATGGTGTGGGGCATCCGCCTCAAGTCCGAAGGTTGGCCCTAATTCTCTTGGTGAGGCGCACGCTGGTAGCTGGTGGGCGCCCGCACGGCTTGCGAGATCCTTGGCTTGTCGATTTGTTTGCTACTTGGAGTCACGAGCTGCGTGGGGTGTTTGAGTTACTGTTGAACCGCATCATATGGGGTTGGAAATAAAGTTTTCAGCATTCAAAAATCGAGACTAGAAAAATTACAAATTGACGGTTAACGAAGGCACTAATCAACTCGAGGAGCATAAATACATAAACACTATTAACTAGAAAAATTACAAATTGACAGTTAACTAAGGCACTAATCAACTCGAGGAGCATAAATACATAAACACTATTAATGACGGACATGGAACCGCTGTTGCGACCATCTCGCTTATGCGCTTCAGCGGGGGTCGTGATGCTGCCACGCTTTTTTTCCGAGTTGTGTTGCCAAGATTAATTGGGAAACATGGTGGGCCCAACGTGCGTAACATAATTGATCTCGACCGCAAAAGTCGAGTAAAGGGAGATGTGACCACATTGCGACCACGATGCGGCGAAGTGAGATTGGATAATGAACCTAGTCGGGAATGTAGGTAAGATGAACTATAGAGAATCATGAAAGCTGGGTTGAGTGGTCATCCTCTTCTGTGATCTTTCTATATCATGCGATCTTCACAAAAAAGACCATCATTTTCAATATCATCTTTTTCCATCTTGACAAACAAAACAAGTCTTCTAGCTAACAACATTTGTATTGATTCTTACGTAAATGCGTTCTCATGTAATGATTCTATCTAGGTTCGCAATGAATTAGCCAACGAATATTAATAAATCATCTAGCAATTACAATTCGTGATAATCTTATCCTCCGATTCAATTTTAAGTTGTTATAAATTTACCATTTGCTTAGAAAACGATGAGGAAAACTTTAAGATATATGAATATGGTAAAATTGATGTATAGGGCTGTATGGCTATAAATCAAGTTATATTCTTGAATTATCATCCTAGACACATGTCTGAACAGGTTTAAGCTTGAACGTTGATAGGCATATGACTTGGATTTCTTAGGGAATATCCTAATCACCAAGGCCACTTGCCCAATCCTTAAAAAAAAAAAAAGAAACCCTTAGCTAGCCATTAAATATATTTTAGGTTTCTAATGTTTTTCCATGTACTTAATTACCCACATGCTTTGTGAATCAAGAAAATGAACAGTCAAGTGTCTCCTAGAGTTTCCTGAGACATTGCATAAGGGCACTTCCTATTAAAGGGTAACTCAGCCCTACTGAAGTGTTTGAGGGAACTCCGGGTGCCAATAGGTTCTGGATAGCAGAAAAAATTAAGGGATCGGTCCAAATGGCTGTGTTCTTAGGTAAGCAATTTTCAGCCTGCTGTGCTCTTGAGTGAGTAATGCTTCTTATTTTTAGTGTTCACTTTACACCCCAAACTGAGAAAACAGATCAAGTCATTACCCTCTCTTGACTAAATCTTAACTCTTCAATAAATCTTAACTCTTCAAGCCAAGGTTACAGTGAATATTGATCAACAATTCATAATGCTAATTTACGTGCTTTAAGAACTCTTGCACACCTATCTGTTGAATAAACATTAAATGCTCTATTAGTAGGTTATGGAAAAATAAAAGGTCAGTTAATTAAAAAAGTTAATGGTCAGTTAATTAGAAAAGTTAGTGGTCAGTTAATGGTCTTAATGGTCAGTTAATGGTCTGTTACGTTTTTGTCTGAGTAATGCCTATTTAAAGGCCTTGTTGAAAAAAAAAAAAATTCTTTGTAAACTATATTACTAATTTGTGAACTCTCTGTTATTTCACTTTCTTCTTCTCTTGTCTCCTCTTCCGCTACTAGATTCGCGTTTTCTTCTACCTTCTTCTCGGAATAGCACTCCTTTGCATAGTGCCCATACTTACTGCAATTATAGCACTCGATTTTTGATTTGCACTCTTTTGCGTAGTGCCCATGTTTGCCGCAGTTGTAGCATTCGACAATTGAATAATCTGTCCGACCGCCTCTCACTCGACCACGTCCTCTACCTCGCCAATTTTGTTGGCTTGACTGCCCTTTTTTCTCATAATATTCACCTTGTCCGCGGCCTACTCCACCGCGACCATTGTGGCGACCTCCATGACCGCGCCCTCTACCACGAAAATTTTGAGAATAGAGTACCTTTTCGTCTTTGATTGACGCCTTGGTTTGAAGTGCCTGCTCGAGTGTCTCCTCCTTTTTCTTCTTTCGTTGTTCGTGTGCCTCCAGAGAACCGGCAATATCATCGACTGTGAGCGTCGCAAGGTCCTTTGATTCTTCTATTGCGCACACAACATTCTCAAAATTGTCGGTTAACGATCTCAAAATCTTCTCCACAACTCGCTCATCAGTTAACGTTTCGCCATTACGAGTGAGTTGGTTCACCACAGCTTGTACACGCGTGATGTAGTCAGATACTGTTTCTGACTCCTTCATCTTCATGCTCTCCAACTCGCCACGAAGAGTTTGGAGACGCAGTTGCTTGACTCGGTCGGCTCCTTTGTACACTTTTGCTAAAATGTCCCACGCTTCTTTTGAAGTAGTTGCACCGGCAATCTTCTCAAAGCCTGACTCGTCAACGGCTCGGAACAACATGTATAGTGCCGCACTATCCTTCGATCGTAACTCTTTCAACGCCTTGTTTTGAGCCGCCGTATATCCCGTGGTGTTTGTTGGTTCTTCGAAACCTTCTTCGACCACCTCCCATGCATCTTGAGATCCGAGAAGAGCTTTCATTTGAATGCTCCAGTTACACAACACATTCGCCAGAAAATCACATTTAAGAAAATATATCAAGTACCTGAAATGTACCAAGAATCATAGTGGAGCTACCACACCTCCTAAAATATAATGAGCATAATTAATGATCTGATCTCTGCTTCCACCAAAGGTCCCAAATAAGTGTTGAAGGAGAGATCCCGTGGTAAAGTATATTGATATTTAAAAAAATAAAAAATAAAAAGAATGAGAGAAAATCTGATGAAAAGTTAACTATAGCAAGTACAAAACATGGAAGCTTAGTAAACAGTTTAATTAGCTAGAAAGCTAAATCAAATATCACCCAAAACAGTACACTTGCAAAGGAAAACTAGTAGGAAGTGATCATCTAACCAAGAAACATGACAAAAATAAACTAAGATACAATGTCTCAAATACAAGCTTGGTTGTTCACATGGAGCATATAACCTCAGTCACCTAACAAACATAATCACCTCCAAATTTAAATGGTAAAAGAAAGTTAACAAAGCGTTAATCATGAAACTATTGTTACTGTAAGAGTACATTATCCCACATCGGGAATAAACAAGACTTGTATATAACATATAAGGATCCTGGGCTACTGCCATTTACACCAATTGGTTTTAAGGTGGAACCTAAGATTTTATTATGGTATCAGAGTTGACTCTCTACACGTGCAGTCCTAACGACCCACGATGAACCCTCCACGCCACCTGTGACAACCCAACCAACCAGTCCACGTTGTAAGCCTTTGGCAAAGTCCGGCTACACGTGAGGGGGCTTGATGCAGGAGGCGATTGGTCCCAGGCGGGCGCCCCGCCAAGCACCAGGCGGACGCCTCAAGGAGGTTCAACGGCGGTGAATCTTCTGTTCTTGAGGCGAGCACACCACCACAACCCAGGCGGACGCCCCAAGATGGATCCAGCAAGGTCATGGCTACGGTCGGCGAGGCGGGCGCATGAGATTTGTGAAGCAGGCGCCTCGGCTGAGCAATCTTGGGCGGCGTAGGATCTGATCTCCAGGCGGGCGCTTGGTCCTCACCCAGGCGTGCGCCTCGCGACGTGGTGTTTTCCTTAATTTCGTTCTTTTTTTCAATTACGTTTTACTGTGTTAGTTATTGAAACGTGGGTATTTTGGTAATTGCTTTATTCTGGTGCCTTAGGGTTTAGAAGGTATTTAAACACTTTTAGGACTTGTTTAAACATAGTTTTTTTATTATTAATTTCAAGAGTTTTTCTCTTAAATTCCTGGTGGATTCCAGATTACTGCTGGTGGATTCCAGTATTGTGTTTGAGGATTCTTCGCTTGAAGAGTTCTTGTGATTAGTGCGCTAATCACGAAATCTATCGTGCTTTCGTGCTGCGTCAGTTGGTATCAGAGCAGGCTTAACCTGTCTTTCATCACTGATTCGTTATGGGGGATCAAGTAACAAGGGCAGATCTCGCTGAAATAACCACCGCTATTGCTGCATTGACAACACCGATGGCGGCGTTCATGGCTGCTCAACAGGGTGCAAACGCTCGTGCTAATCGTAACCGTGGTGGCGAGAGAGACAGGGGTATTGAACAAGGCCGACGCCCTAGGGGAGTCAAAATTAGGGATGAAGAGGATTCTATTTCCAATCCCGATGATGTGGTTGATAGTGATGATGAACCGGATCAGGGTGGTAATCGACACCGCCAAGATTATAGGATTAAGGCGGATATTCCATTATTCTATGGAACCATGGGAATTGAAGATTTCCTTGATTGGCAGAATGACGTTGATCGTTTCTTCGAGGTTATGGAGGTGCCTATGAACAAACAGGTCAATATGGTGGCGATCAGATTGAAGAGTACTGCTGCGGTTTGGTGGGAGAAACTTGTTGCTCAGAGGCGACGACAAGGGAAGGGGCCAATCAAAACCTGGAGGCGTATGAAGCAATTGATCTCGAAACGGTTTTTGCCGGCGGATTATGAGCAGACTTTGTATAAACTGTATCTCAATTGTGCGCAGGGCAAGAGAACAGTTGATGAATACACTACCGAGTTTCAGAGGTATACTGCGCGGGTTAGGGTTGAGGAGACGGAGGATCAACAGATTGCCCGTTATGTCATTGGGTTGAAGGGTTCAATACAGGAGATGATGGGTTTGCATCAGGCGTGGACTCTGACAGATGCTACCACTCTGGCGTTGAAGGTGAATTTATAGAGAAGTCGAGTTCGAAGGATTTTATCCCTTTTCGCAGTTTTCCTCGGCGGGGTAGTTACAAGCGGTAAATGATAAAGACCCAACTCCACAGGCCATGAATACGATCAACGCTAGTAGTAGCACACAGCTGAACAAGGCTCCAACACAGAAAGCAGCGAATCCGTACGCCAAGCCAACATGGGATAAGTGCTATCGTTGTCAGGGATATGGCCACAGATCGAATGTTTGCCCCACCCGGAGGACTGCTGCATTTTTGCATGAGTACGAAGAGGATGAGCCCGAGGTCAATGAGTATGAAGACGCTGAGTTTGCGGAAGAGGAATCCGGTGAGAGGGTTGGATGCGTGCTTCAACAGATATTATTATCTTCCGAGGGCGAGGGCCAACGGAAGAATTTGATGCGAGCACATTGTTACATCAACAACAAGGTATGTAACTTGATTGTTGATATTGGTTATCTTGAAAATATTGTTTCGCGAAGTTGGTTGGATATTTAGGGTTAAAGGCTGAACCGTGAGGAACCTTATAGCTTGGGGTGGGTGAATAAGGGTTCGAACTCGGGGAGTATCCTGAGGACTTGCAGGGTCCCTATTTCCATTGGCAATCATTATAAGGAAGAGGTTGTTTGTGATGTTCTGAATATGGACATCTGTCATATCTTGCTTGGTCGCCCTTGGCAGTATGATCATGACATTACGTATCGGGGAAGGGATAATGTGCTTATGTTCACTTGGGATAAACATAAGATTGCTATAGCTCCTGTACTGCGTTTTGAAAAACTAGTTGAGAAAGGGGAGGCGATCGTGATGCTTATACAGAACGAGAAAGTGAATCCATCTGCTGAAAATAGGGTCAAGGATGTGCAAGCCATCAAGGAAGCTGTCAAAGCTAAGCTACAGGTTACAAGGTTGAATAACAAGGTTGCTGCTGGCAAAAGGAAGCGGAAGAAGTCTTTCGCAGTTGGGGATGATGTGAACTCGGGGTCGAGTTCTTTGGAAGTGGAGGAGACTGATGCAGGAGGCGATTGGTCCCAGGCGGGCGCCCCGCCAAGCACCAGGCGGACGCCTCAAGGAGGTTCAACGGCGGTGAATCTTCTGTTCTTGAGGCGAGCGCACCACCACAACCCAGGCGGACGCCCCAAGATGGATCCAGCAAGGTCATGGCTACGGTCGGCGAGGCGAACGCATGAGATTTGTGAAGCGGGCGCCTCGGCTGATCAATCTTGGGCGGCGTAGGATCTGATCTCCAGGCGGGCGCTTGGTCCTCACCCAGGCGTGCGCCTCACGACGTGGTGTTTTCCTTAATTTCGTTCTTTTTTCAATTACGTTTTACTGTGTTGGTTATTGAAACGTGGGTATTTTGGTAATTGCTTTATTCTGGTGCCTTAGGGTTTAGAAGGTATTTAAACACTTTTAGGACTTGTTTAAACATAGTTTTTTTATTATTAATTTCAAGAGTTTTTCTCTTAAATTCCTAGTGTTTGAGGATTAATCTTCGCTTGAAAAGTTCTTGTGATTAGTGCGCTAATCACGAAATCTATCGTGCTTCCGTGCTGCGTCAGGGCGTGTAAGAGAACATTATCCCACATCGGGAATAAAACTTTATCAGTTACCATGGTTGTAGCAAGGAAAATATAGGTCTAATAAGATCTCAAAGTGTCCCAATGGGGATATATACTAATTAACATTACCCATAAAAAAACATGGGGATGTGTAAAAGCTACTCGGCCGGGGATATTTAAGTTTTTGATTGCTGAAATGACACTTATTCTCTATAAGAAGAGGGGGGGGGGAGAGAAAAAAAAAGGATAGATGGGAGTTAAGAGTTTGACCATAGGTGACAAGGATAATGTTGAGATTGTTGGAGTATTTTCAAAATATTGTTTTCATAAGAGAAATTTGGTTAGTGACTGTTGATAAAACAGTTACATATAGAGAAGTTCGTGTTTTTAATTTGATTCTTGGTTAATAAAATACAAGGCTGTTGCATGCTCATTTTTTCTGCGATCACATTGGTTTAGTCGTTTGCAGTCAGATTGTTTTAATTTTGAATATTAATGATACTGTTAATGGTTCAATATTTTGCAGTCACAATTCTGAGTTTTCGGAAGAGACACCATGGCCTTATAAATCGAACTTGTCTGATCCTTTGAAGACCAAGTGAATTCTCTCTACAACAATTTCGTCTCATCTATGTAGAACAACATTATTTTTTCTCCTATTTCTATACTTCTACAAAGGAGATTGTACTTGGCCAAATACAATCTCCAGATCACTCAAAGGCTTGATTGTATACACTATAGGGTGTTTTCAGTGATGCAAACTGCAAACACCAATTTTTGGAAAACATGGGCTCCATTGTATCCTAGAGACGATTCATAAGAAAAAAGTATTAATTACTTGTCGTACAGAAGCAAGTTTACCAATTAGTCTTAACAAGTTTATAGATCATTTCAGCAAGTTTGCAATAAATTACATCGGGTTTACATTTGCAGATCAAGTTTCACCTAGTTTGCAGTTACTGCAAAGTTTTGAAGATCAGATTCTCAATAGTAATAGAATTTTGCATATTTTAAGTTAAGGAGAAAGGGATCCAACTTGTGAGCTCGAATGTGCAAGCAACCCAAGTTAAGGCAAACATATGGTCGTCCTTTTAGGATATTACAACCTACAATTTAAAATTTAAAATTATGATTGTAAGGCCCTTGCTTGGTATGTAGATGATCAGACAGCTATGGTATTAGCTTAGCTGTCAGATGATAATTTAATTTTTGCAGCGGAATAAAAGTGATTTGAAATAATGGTAGGACAACAAACACAAGGAGATAATGCAAGTGTGTGAATGTGATTGCAAAAATGTAATAACACAGAGAATTTAAAGTGGTTCAGAGTTCACTCCTCCTACATCCACCCTCACTGTCAAACTTGACAAGTGAGATCAATTTTATTATAATCTTTAATCAACAAAAATTACAAATGATTGATTTAGGTAAGTTCCTTGAACTTCCTCTTCCTAATTAGTACAGTCAACTAGGGATACACTTAAAGTACAGTCTTAAGTGCTTTTACAACTTGAAGTACAGTCTCAAGATTTTACAAAATAACTAATACACTCAAAGTACAGTCTTGAGTGATTACAAACTTATTCTACACCTAAAGTACAGTCTTAGGTGGTTGGGGTTTGTGAATTAACACACTGGGATTGTTTTTGTTGGTGAAGAGGTTTAGGGGTGAAGGTTTTGGTTTTGGAACAGGGTTTTAAAGGTAAGGATTGGTGTGTGTGTGTGTGTGGATTACAGAAGGTGTGTGTGGGTGTTTGGAAAGGGTTTTTGACTGGGAAAATGAGTATTTTTCAGTAATTTTGTTAGAGGAAGAGATCCTCTATTTATACCCTTCAATGTAGCCGTTGGAATATGACTGTTGCAGCTACATTAATGAGCATTGGCGGTCTTTGTCCCACTTGTCCACATGCAGGTCTTCATGAGCATTGTCTTGAGCTCAGTGAGCTTGAACCGAGAGCTTCTAGAAGGTCTTCATGGTCTTCATTGGTCTTCATTGATGGACTTGATAGGTTTGTGAAGATGCGGGATCTAACATGGTTGAGTTTGTGGTAACATGGTGTGAGGCGGGGAGATGGTGTGTCGAGGCTGAAGTCATAGCTGTCGAGATCATGGCAATGCTTAGCTATCGAGAGGATCTCTAATAAGGACCGAGATGCACTTGATGATCTTGATGACTTAGAGAGTGACTATGATTCATGTTTTTGATTGATTGTAAACATTGTATAAGAAAGAATCATAGGTCGGACTCATAGGCATCCAAAGTGAAGAATTATGACAGATAACATCTTTTGATATAAACCTGTTCTATATATATATTCCTTTATCAAAACCAACTAACTAAGACATTGATCAAGGTTAGGTCCTAACAATTTCCCCTTTTTGGTAAAGGAAGATTTATCTAGAACAAGTTTTCACGGTTTGATAAGAGAAATAATAAAAGAAGTAATCCAAGGAATCATATCAAAGGCGAGAGGTAATCAAGCCGAGATTGAATACTTGGAATTAATCTCAAGATGAGAAGAGTTCACAAAATATTGTTATACAACCGAGGCAAACAAAACAAATTGTTTTTAACAAAAAATTGTTCCATAACAAATACAATTATTCATCGGCCAATTGATCATAGAATTCATCTCTTTCTTGTACAGCTGATAGAATCCGATTTCTTTCATCCTCTAACTCTCTTCTCATTTCAGCTCAACTCCTCTCGTAGAAGAACTCATTGTTCCACTCCCGGGACATCCTTTCATCATACTTGAAGAATTTGTCTTCCTTTGACTTCAGTTGAGATCTTCTAAGGGGTATTTGATCATTTCGATTCTCATTGTGCCCCACAAATGTTTCTTCTTGTTCTGGTCTTCTTGCTCTGCATGGGCACACTTGGTGATCCGGTTGTGGCTGAACTGATGCTTGAGCATGAGTGAATTCTTTGAGGAGGATTGGAAAGCGTAGGGGGTGGAAATATTGTTGGAGAGTCTTGATCGGGGTTTGAGGGAGCATCATTATCACTATCAATATCATAGGCGTCGAGTCGATGAAAGATCAATAACGGTTACGCTCTGCTTTGGTGGCAGTACATGGAAGATCTGAATTCTTTGATCTCGGGAATAGAGACCAAGTTTTGAAATGAGAGTTTTCATTGGGTGGGGTGAAGTTAATAGGATCTACGGTGATGAAGGGTGAGAGGTATGGCTCAATTCCTGGATTAAGAGTTGGGGAAAAGATGTTGGCAGTTTTGCTTAATAGAAGCATAATGGCACACTTTTGTTCAAACAGTGAAAGGAAAAGTGTTTTTGCAAGGTCAATGCACGGGGAGAAGACTAAACCCTTTGGCATATACAAGCGGGAATTGAGTGATGGAGAGATGAGTTGGGTAAAAGAATTTCCCAATCAAGAAGAGTATTGGGAGTGATGAACTTTGGGAAGGATGGGATTTGATGAACAAAGTTGGAGGTGGATGAGGTTCTTGGCGGTGCCATTTTTCATAGGCAAAGAACACTAACCCTGCCGGGTTTCTTGCTACAACAATCAAGCCATTCCTTGACAAGTTCCCGAATTTTGGATAGATGAAGGGATTTGCAATTTACGGGATGTGAGTTACATGGGGTAACCTTGTCCTTGCTGCTTTGATGGAAGACATAGAGAAATCAATTCCTGACTAAGCATCCAAGGTTCCACTTTTGGGAAGGAAGGATTGATTTGGATTTGGAGGAATAGAATGACTTGGAGAAGCTGTGAGAATTTGTTAGGAATGGGATCAGCATCGAGATATGTCTTGACCTTGTCCGGCCCGGTATTGGACTTTGTGGAGAGACTTCAAAAGGTTCATTTTCAGGAATTGGAGAAGGTGGCTTGGAAGGTGGAGAGGATTGGGTTGAAACGGATGGGATTGGCTCGGAGGTTTGGCCAAGACTTTGATTTAGAGACACGGAAGTAAATTGAGATTTGAGGAGATTCAAGGCTGCCCTTACCTCACTTTTTGCCAACCTTTTCTCAAGAATAGCTATCATAGCTTCCTCATTTTCTGAGTTCCATCAAGCTCAAGACCTTTGCAAGCATTCACAATTGAGTCTCCTTTTGAGACCAGAATGGGATTAATCTCAACTCCAACCTTCTTCAGTTTTTGAATGACCTTAGAAGTATCATCAAGATTCCCCCTTTCGGTTTCAACGGTTGGGGCGGGATCATTCACGGGTTCGGCCTCGGGAATGGAAGGGAAGGGATGGCTATCAACATTCATAGGCTGTCACCTTTGGGTTTCTAGATGACTCACACTGGTCCACTTCTTTTACGCATTAACCTAAGCTTCCGAGTTCATCTAGGGCCACTCTGATTCTTCCTCACTCAGAAAGTCCTTAAGATAAAAGAACGGCCTTTTCGGTATCTGGGTTCCCATCCAACTCAATAGCCTCAATTGCTCTCATGATTTTAGCTATCTGTTGAGGTTGGGTAGAGGGGATATTCTCATCGGTGTTCCCCTTAAAGGTTGCTTATCTAAGGGTTCTTTGAGATTGAGGATAGCTTCAATGGTGATTGATGTCTGAGTGGGTGTGGATTTTGGGGAAATGGAAGGGGTAGATATTTTGGTTTTCTTTGATTTGGGGGCTTTCTTTTCAATTTTTCTTTTCTTTGGTAATGATCTAGAAGGAATGGTTAAGGAAGATTGTACCTTTGATACGGTAGCTGTCATTTGGAGGGGATAGGCTGTACGATGTTGCTTTCCTTTGTGAAGGGTTTTGGATAGGGCAAGGGCTGCTGAAGCTCTTGAGAATCTATGTTAGCATCACCAGCCTCATCTTGAT
Organism: Adenophora triphylla var. japonica; assembly: GCA_022495995.1. NCBI lineage: Eukaryota > Viridiplantae > Streptophyta > Magnoliopsida > Asterales > Campanulaceae > Adenophora > Adenophora triphylla. Next base: position 137,197 of record JAFEMH010003892.1, on the reverse strand, counting down.
TCATAGTGTCAACCTCATGGCCATCAACATCACCTCTTTCTTCAGCATTCCTAGCATGGCGTCGAGAGATGGTTCCTTCACTGTCGGCTATCGGATCATCCTTGCTTTTGCCCTTTTTGCTAGGAGATACCACAGTTCTCTTGAGCACTCCGAGTCTTCTTGACATTGGTTTTACTCCTCTTTTCATCCTCCTACTAGTAGCCAAAGCTATCAAATCTTTCCAATGATTAAGCTTTATTCTTGTTTCTTCAAGCATTTTCTCTTGGGCTTCTTTGAATCTCTCAAGGCTCATATCCCCAGCCTTCATAACAATTCCCTTCTTTTGTTTCAATGAAAAGGTTCTTTCATTGAAGCATCTTGTTTCTGACAGCTTTACTGTCTTCAACCATTTCTTGGATAGAGCAGGTTTGAGCTTTGGAATTAGGACTTCAAGGATTCCACTCATGAATCTGAAGTTGTTCATTCTTCCACCTTGCTTCTTGAATTTGAGAGTAGAGGATGAGACAAAGCAAGTTGGAAATTATGGAGAAGGACAATGCACCAATTTGTATCCTTGGTCATCAGAGCATCTTCCTTCCACTCATTTGATCCCATTTGGTCAAATGAGGATTGTTTGCCATCAATGGCTTTGTTGACCACATCCATCAATGTTGACTTGAAGATATCATCTTTGTTCTTCACTAGCTTTGTCTTGCGAATAGCTTTGAAGTCAGTTACTTTAAGACCAAGAAATTTTTCATAAACAGTCTTTAATCTTTCTGATCCTCTATCCCATATATTTTTCACAGCATCTTCTTTATTTGGGATTCCATATACCTCACTAACCATATCTTGAGTGATAGTTATCTCTACATTTTCTATGGTGGCAGTTATTGAATTATCTTCATTGTTTCTTCTTCCTACCAAATAAATTTCTCAGAGTTCTTCATAAATTGGGGGTTTAGCTCCCATAAAATCAAGTAGTTCATTTACCTCAAGCGGTTCTTTGATGAGGATTCCAACTTGAGTCATAGAAGTTGGGTTTGATGAAGTAGCCATGAGCATCTGGGTACATTGCTTTAGGGTCCGCCATTGATGCTTTGAAAAGGAATTAGGGTTGGAGAAATACGATGGTAGATTGGAGAGGGAAAGAGAAGAAATTTAAGGCGAGGGTTAAGGAAAAGGAATTTTGGTGATTGCGAAAGAGAGAGAGACAAATGATGAGTGGTACGTGGGCTTTAATGAGCATTGGGGGTTACAAAGTTAAGTAGCTGTTCATATGAACAGTGGTTTTTACTCTTCCCCATGCCGAGACATTTATTCCCACAAAACACAAGAAGAACATTCTCCTTTTCAAGGAGATTTGCGTGGAAGAGGCGGCGAAGGAAGTGACAATTGTGAGCAATTAACTCGATCAAATCACTTAAAGTATGCTTTAACCTAGGCTGTTGAAAGAAATCTCGACAGTTAAGCTAGTTTGAATGATGATTCTTTCTGAGATAGCTAGGTGAAAATTTGCCTATAAAACAATGAAAACTTCAGAGGAAAATTACTCGCAGATTGATTTACAAACAAAATGGGAAGATTTTCTTCAAAGTTTAATCCTAAGATTATGGCTCGAACTGACTAAGCAAGCTGGTCTTTGGGAAAATGGTGGTGAGGATGATTTGATGAGTGATGAGATGGAGATAGATAGAGAGGCTTTCAACATTGTTGAAAGTTCAGGAGAGTGAATGATAAGGGAAAGAAAAAGAGAGTGAGGGTTGATGATAGATATAGAAATGAAGGAGTATGGCTCGGGAAAAGATTGACAAAGAAGGAGGGAGAAGGAATAAGGCTGTTTGGGAAGACAATCAAAGTTGATCAAGGAGAGTCAAGTAAGGGAAGGAGTAAGGTAGAAAGGGTATACACACTGGGGAGTTGGTGAAGCGGGACGGAGCTCGGCTAAGGAGAGAAGCTTAGCTGTCGAGAAAGAAGGTTGAGCAAGATAAGCTTTATACACTGTGAGCAGGGATTCTCTTTCTCCAGGAGTTGGTTTGTTGGAAGGTAGAGGAGATAACTTTGCAGGAGTGCATATATCTCCTTCTTCAACCATCTCATACCTGTTCAACCAGGTTGTAGGTTGCTTCAGTCTGCAAGAGCACCTCTTGTGGAGAGGGTGGAGTCAAATATTGGTCAACCATTTGCAATCACAGGGAATGGTTCTTTTTCAGGAGAATTTAGCTTTGTTACTCCAATGGAGGGATTGCTTCAGCCATATGATCCAGTTGAAGAGTGGTGGCCTAGAAGAGCAAGTCCTTCTCTCCAATATTCAGTCACTTCCATTGATCCTTTCTTGGAGAGGCATCCAGTGTGGTTGTGAGAGGTACCAACAAACTTTGCAAACAACTCGGGAGGCTAGAATTGAAGGAATGAGTCTGGTGGAGGGTGCTGGGAGACTGTGACATTTCCAAAGAATGTCGACGGCAAAGAGAAGGATTGAAGATTGAAGAGAAGAGAGTGGTTCTGAGATTTGTTTGGTTTGGAAGAAGTTTTTGTTGGGTAAGTTGAGATGGGAGAGAAGAATTTGATGGGTTGTTTGAATTTTTTTGTTGTTTTTGGTTTTCAAGGCTTTTGGAATGATAGCTGTCAGTGGATGGCTTGTTAGGAATGTGTAAGATGTAATAGCTATCAGGCAACATTGTGATAGCATTACTCTGTTTGTAATCCTCTTTTATTTGAAAAGAACACCCCTTTTATTTTGGCATATTAATCATCCCAAGCATGGCTCTCAATAGTTCAAATCTTTTTTCATCCATGGCTTTTGTGAGAATATCGAGACATTGTTCTCGGTGCAAACTTTTGCAAGGTTGATATTCCTTTTTCAACATGATCTCCGATGAAATGATGCCCGACTTCAATGTGCTTGGTTTTTGAATGTTGGACAGGATTTTCCGTCATAGCAATGGTACTTGAGTTGTCACGCGTAAGATGGGAATGTTTGATAATTCAATTCCAAAGTCTTGAAGTTGACTTTTAAGGTAGAGAATTTGTGAACAACACAAGCTGCGGCAATGTACTCGGCCTCAGGCGGTTGAGGTTGCAACCGAGGTTTGCTTTTGCTTGACCAAGAGATAATCCTTGATCCAATAAGCTGGCATCCACCACTAGTGGATTTTCTATCTAGATTGCACCTCTGCATAGTCGAGTCGGTGAATCCAACTAGAGAGAATGGGGATTCCAAAGTGATACCATAGGCCAAAATCGGGGTTCCTTTGATATATCTCAAAATTCTCTTGATACCGAGAGATGAGATTCTTTGGGATTGGCTTGAAACCTAGCACATAGACATACACTAAACATTATGTCTTGGTCTTGAAGCCGATATAGGAGAGATCCTATGTAGCTTACGTAAAGTGTTGGATTTACACTTTGTCCATCTTGATCGACATGAAGCTTGGTTGTGGTTGACAAGGGAGTTTTAGCGGGGATGCGGTTTGCATGTCAAACTTTTTGATCATTTCCCTTGAGTATTTGGCTTGGTTGATGAAGATTCCTTCCTTCATTTGCTTGACTTGAAGGCCTAGGAAGAATGTGAGCTCACCAATCATGCTCATCTCAAGCTGATCCTTCATGATATCTCCAAATTCGGTGCACAAGTTTTCATTTGATGAGCCAAAGATTATGTCATCAACATAGACTTGGATGAGCAACCGATCATCTCCATATTTTTTGATAAACAAGGTGTTATCAATATGTCCTTTGGTGAATCCTTTTCCAAGAAGATATCTAGATAGGGTGTCATACCAAGCTCTAGGTGCTTGTTTAAGCCCATACAAAGCTTTGTTCGAGTTTGAATACATGATCAGGGAATTTTGGATGCTCAAACCGGGGTTGAGATACAAACACTTTTTCATTTAGAACTCCATTTAGAAATGCACTCTTGACATCCATCTGAAAACTTTCATTTTCTTGAATGAAGCATAGGCAAGAAATAGCCTTATAGCCTCAAGTCTTGCAACGGTGCAAAGGTCTCATCATAGTCAATGCCTTCTTCTTGTCTATAACCTTGAGCAACCGATCTGGCCTTGTTTCTTATTACAATACCTTCTTCATTCATCTTGTTTCTAAAGACCCATCTTGTTCTAATCACAGCTTTGATTTCTTGGTTTAGGAACAAGTTGCCATACTTTGTTTCTTTCAAAGCGCTCATTCTTCTTCCATGGCTTCAATCCAGTCAGCATCTTGGAGTGCTTCATTTATCTTCTTTGGTTCCACTTGGGATATGAAAGCACTCATGAGAAAGGGATGTTATGCAGGCTGGGGTTTTATCAATCGAAGGGCGATGTAAAGATCTTTATTGGGTGGAATGATATGGGTAATTGTGGTTTCATCATTGGTTTTGAGAGGTGAAGGAGGATTATTGGATGAAGATGGAAGGAGGTTAGAAGATAGATTGGATGAGGAATTGGGAATTGGTCATCGGCTAAGTGAGGATTTTGAGGAAGATTAGTCAAGGGATGACTATTTATTTGAATATTTTCTTCCTCATCCATTGGATTGAAGGTGGGAGGGATTTCTGTTGACTTTGTTGGCTTGATTGGTTGTTGATGAGAGTGGGATGGTTGATGGTTGTCGGCATAGGATGGGCATCGGATGAATTTCTTGGAACCATGTATGGAAGGTTTGATGAATCTTGTTCATGACTCGAGAATAGTTGAATCAAGAATGGGGGATGATTCAGGGAGATTATCAAGATTTCCCAATCCTTCATCAAAATCACATAATTCGCTTATACTTTGATCATTGTTTTCATCAAAGTCAACATGAATAGATTCTTCCACAACAAGTCTTCTTTTGTTGTACACTCTATAAGCTTTGCTTGTGTTAGAGTATCCAAGAAAAATTCCTTCATCACTTTTGGAGTCAAATTTGTCCAAATTGTTCTTGCCATTGTTGTGGATGAAGCATCTACTTCCAAAGCTGTGAAAGTAGGAAATGGTAGGGACTTTGTTGTTCCATAATTCATATGGAGTCTTCTTGTGAAATTTGTTGATCAGGGTTTTGTTTTGAACATACAGCGGTGGTAACGGCTTCACCCCAAAAGTATTTTGGGAGATTATGTTCGCTTGACATTGTTCTTCTTGCCTCACAGATTGTTCTGTTTTCCTTTCTCGCAACACCATTTCTTTGTGGAGTTCTTGGGGCTGAAAAATTGTGATCTATGCCTTTTGAATCACAATATTCTTCTACTGCAGTGTTCTCAAATTCCTTTCCATGGTCAGATCTGATCTTGATGATGGATGTCCCTTTTTGATTTTGAATTTTGTTGAATAGCTTTATCAGACAGCTAAGGGTGTCACTTTTGGATTCAAGAAGAATGATCCAAGTGAATCTTGTGAAATCATCAACAACAACTAGGGAGTATCTTTTTCCTCCTAAAGATCTAGTTCTTATGGGTCCAAAAAGATCCATATGGAGCAGTTCAATATGTCTTGAGGTGTCCAACTTGATCTTGGGTTTGAATGAGGATTTCTTTTGCTTCCCACATTGGCATGCTTTGCACAGTTTATCCTTTTTGAATGGGATCTTTGGTAGTCCTCTGACAAGATTGGAATTTGCAAGCTTGGAAATGGTTTTGTGATTGAGGTGAGCCAATCTCTGGTGCCATAGCCATGACATATCGAGATTGATTGAAAGACGAAGGCGGTGAGCGGTTGAAGTTTCCACAATCTCTAAGCTCAAGCAATAGAGATTTCCTTTTCTTGATCGATTAGGATGACTTTATTGTTTTTATCTTTAACGGTGCATTTGTCTTTGGTACAAACAACATGATATCCCTTGTCACAGATTTGACTAATCTTGATCAAATTGTGTTTGAGACCTTCCACATAGGATACATTTGTAAAAATGATATCTTTTGTAACAAGATTTCTGATCCTTTGACCTTAGCTTGGGAATTGTCACCAAAGGTTACATTTGGACCATTTTTAGGGGAATATTGTTGCAACCAATCTTTATTGAAGGTCATATGTCTACTACAACCACTATCTAAGTACCAGAGACCTTTCCTGGATACCTCTTTTAGTTCATCGGGCAGTGCTTCCATCTCTTCCTCATTGTCGATTCTTCATCATCTTCGGCCATAAGGCATATCATGGCTTCTTCTCCTTCAATTTCAGTAGTCATCACTTGACATATACTCTTCATCACCGAATTTTGATGAGTCGGCAATCATGACTTGCTCTTTGTTTTTATCATGTTTATTTTTGGAGCAATTGTAGCGGTTGCACTTAGAGCTGTGAATGATCTCTTTTGAGTATGTCATCTTCTTAGCCGTCGATTGTCCACTAGGTTTCCTTGGTTCGGGGCAATCGGATGAGTAATGTCCTTGCTTTCCACAATTGAAGCAATCAATTGTCTTCTTGTAGTCTGTCTTGTTGGGCATTAGAGGTGGAGGATTGAATTTCTTGTCAAAAGACTTCTTTTGAAATTTCATGGCATTTCGCTGACCATGGAAATGAGGCTTGGAATGTCTTCTTGGGAGATCTTTCTTTGACAGATTTGGAGTGATGTTTATCTTTTGAAGAGCATTGTTGACAATGGTCTCAATGTCATGGTGAGTGATTGGCTTGTTGACGAGGTTCTTGTGCGGTTAAAGCTAAGGTTTGTGAAATGGAGGGACCGATGGAATTTTTATCATACCTTCCGGTTCATAAGCTTCAAGCTTTCCAAAATATTGCTCAACCTGTCATGGTGCTCCATTCGAGATCCTTCTCTAATAGGTAATGCTACCTTCTCATATTCTTGAGGGAGATTTGAGTAAATCTTGAGGCGAGAGATCTTGTTGTTCAAATGTTTTTCCATGATCGGTAATTGATCTAACAAGGTTCTCAAACCTTGGGCGGCAAAGACTCACCTTTTCTCCAGGGTAGAACTTGAAATTGTCTAATTGCCTAAGCAAGTTGTACAGGTTTTGTGTCCTAACACCGGAGTGTTTAGTGAACTTGGTTTGAATAAGAGCCCATGCGGTTACGGCATTTGGTTCCTTAGCAATTTCTTGGGCTAGAGAGTCATTTACACTCTTTTGAAGAATGTTCTTGACTTTCAAGTTTGCACTTACCAATTGCTTTTCGGACTTGGACCAAGTTTCGGGGATTTGATTTTACTTGGTCCTCCATCGATACAGACTGAGTTGGGTATGACACTTCATTTTCTAGAACATACCGAGTTCAAATGCTTTGTTTGCATCAAGATAAGTTTTTATCTTTGATGCATAGATCTCAAAGGATCCACAGTCATCAATGTGTGGGATGTCTTTCTCATTATTTCTTCTTGGTTGAGGCATGGTGGATTTGAAGAGAATCCTTCACAAGTTGTTAGACTTTTAAGTGTGAAGACAAGCTCTGATACCAATTGTAAGGCCCTTGCTTGGTATGTAGATGATCAGACAACTATGGTATTAGCTTAGCTGTCAGATGATAATTTAATTTTTGCAGCGGAATAAAAGTGATTTGAAATAATGGTAGGACAACAAACACAAGGAGATAATGCAAGTGTGTGAATGTGATTGCAAAAATGTAATAACACGAGAATTTAAAGTGGTTCAGAGTTCACTCCTCCTACATCCACCCTCACTGTCAAACTTGACAAGTGAGATCAATTTTATTATAATCTTTAATCAACAAAAATTACAAATGATTGATTTAGGTAAGTTCCTTGAACTTCCTCTTCCTAATTAGTACAGTCAACTAGGGATACACTTAAAGTACAGTCTTAAGTGCTTTTACAACTTGAAGTACAGTCTCAAGATTTTACAAAATAACTAATACACTCAAAGTACAGTCTTGAGTGATTACAAACTTATTCTACACCTAAAGTACAGTCTTAGGTGGTTGGGGTTTGTGAATTAACACACTGGGATTGTTTTTGTTGGTGAAGAGGTTTAGGGGTGAAGGTTTTGGTTTTGGAACAGGGTTTTAAAGGTAAGGATTGGTGTGTGTGTGTGTGTGGATTACAGAAGGTGTGTGTGGGTGTTTGGAAAGGGTTTTTGACTGGGAAAATGAGTATTTTTCAGTAATTTTGTTAGAGGAAGAGATCCTCTATTTATACCCTTCAATGTAGCCGTTGGAATATGACTGTTGCAGCTACATTAATGAGCTTTGACTGGTCTTTGTCCCACTTGTCCACATGCAGGTCTTCATGAGGCTGTCTTGAGTGTGAGCTTGAACTGAGAGCTTCTAGAAGGTCTTCGATGGTCTTCATTGGTCTTCATTGATGGACTTGATAGCTGTGAAGATGCGGGATCTAACATGGTTGAGTTTGTGGTAACATGGTGTGAGGCAGGGAGATGGGCTGTCGAGGACTGAAGTCATAGCTGTCGAGATCATGGCAATGCTTAGCTATCGAGAGAGGATCTCTAATAAGGACCGAGATGCACTTGATGATCTTGATGACTTAGAGAGTGACTATGATTCATGTTTTTGATTGATTGTAAACATTGTATAAGAAAGAATCATAAATTTCATCGGACTCATAGCTGTCAAAGTGAAGAATTATGACAGATAACATCTTTTGATATAAACCCTGTTCTATATATATATTCCTTTATCAAAACCAACTAACTAAGACATTGATCAAGGTTAGGTCCTAACAATGATCAATAAATTAAAGTTTTAAATTGTAATACAAGGTATTTTGTTGAATGGGTAAGAAGGAGATTTTTTTTTTTTTCTCTTCTTTTTTTTTTTTTTTTTTTTTAGAAGGGGATCAACACAAGTTAACAAAAATTCATTATTTGGGGCATTTGCATGCATTTAGTTAGTTGATCGGCAAGATTGAATATTTTGGTATTTCAATATGATGGTCTATATGAATACTATGGTAAAGTTTGGTCGCTTAACTGTTAGTTTTGTGTTATAAAAGTTATAAAAAAATATATTACTGCAAGATAAAGAAAAAGGAATGCATACAACCACTGTGGTTTTATCTATAGATGTTCATGACAACATTAGTGTGGTTTAAATACTGCTGGAAAAAAATCCTTTCATTATCAACGTATTGACTTTCTCTAACACGAAACCAATCACCATCACTCAACTAACAAATTATTTCAAAAAATGCATATAATTAAGGAGTAAAAGAATTTCCTATCCGTACCCTAAATGTCTTCTTCTTTTGATATCTGTACCAACTGTCCTTTTGGCCTGTAAGATTTTAAGTACATGAATCTCAATCGCTATTAGATTAATAAAATACCATTATATATGAAAGCATATAAGTTTATCTAAAGTCAATGAGCCTGGTGGATTAATTAAAAGAGGAATCAGAATATGGCACCAATATTTTTATATGGGCCATAAGTGACAAAATGTCCTAAATATTTTGAAGGACTAGTTACATTTTGAATCATCGACTTATTTTAAGGATTCAAAGAAATTATTGGATTATTTTTTATATGTTAACAACATTACTATATAAAAATGGTACAAAAATACGTTGATAGATTTTTTAAACTCTTAACATAAAATATTCTGAACGTCTAGCTAAATTTTAAATCATCGGCTTATGGTTAAAAATTCAGAAAATGCATTGAAATTGCTTTATAGATTAAAGACAATAATATTTTAATTAAAAATGGAAAAACGAAAAAAAATGATGGTTTATATCAATCAGTAAATTATTGCTACTTTTTTTTGAAATAATGCTTTAAAAATTCAATTAGGAGAAAGGTGTAGCATTTAATTATTATTCTCTTACTTTACAATTACACTGTTCTTAAATTAAAAAAAAAAAAAAAAGGGTATAATAGATTTTGTTGTAACTTCTAAGATTTTACATGAACACAAAAGTTATATATAGGATTATAAAGTTATAACTAATCTTTCGGCTTTTCTGGGTCTAACAGAAAATAAACACAAAAATAATCTTTGACTTTTTCTAATCTATTACCATAATCTTAAGGCAAGTACATATACAAGTACTGTCAAGTACACATTCTTATAACCATTGACTCAAACCTCCATTGCCACATGAGCATCAAAACGGCGTGGAGCACACTCTTGTCAATGCCACACCACACCCAAATCCAAGCAATGACAAGAACCATGCCTCTTTGACAATCCTAAACACATGCCATCATATTCAATTGCCAAATAGAATGTACACTTGCCTTGTGACCATCAAACTTATACATACAATTCCCTTCAATATTTGATCATCAAACTAGGTTCAATATATAGTTTAATATAAGCCTATAATGTCACAAGCTTCTATATATAGAAGGCTAGTATAAACATTCTATAAGCATATAAACCACAAGGAGTAGATCTCAAGAACTACTCATACTAGGTACCAAAGAGCTATTGTGTCAATGGCTTCTTCTACTACACTTGTCAAGATAATTGCCATCTTCTTCATCCTCATCTCCATTTCCTCAACCCAAGTCCATTCGGCCTCAGAATGTGAGGAAGAAAGCAATAATAGTTGCAATAACAAGTCAAAAGCATTACCCCTCAAAATCATAGCCATTTTCTGCATCCTAATCACTAGCATGATTGGTGTGTGTTTACCCCTCGTAACTCGCTCCATTCCAGCTCTAAGTCCCGAGAAGAGCCTTTTCGTGGTCGTGAAGGCTTTTGCTGCGGGGATTATTTTGGCCACGGGGTTTATGCACGTGTTGCCCGACTCATATGATATGTTGTGGTCTAGTTGCTTGCCGGAAAAACCATGGCACAAATTCCCTTTTTCGGGGTTTCTTGCAATGTTGTCTGCCATTGGGACATTAATGGTGGATTCAATGGCTACTAGCATTTATAGTAAGAAAAATAGTGCTTCAATCAAAGCTGAGGGAGAAATTCATGAAATCAGAGACCAAGAGATGGCGGTGGGACATGTCCATGGACACCATCATGCAGGAAAGGACTTATCACACTACAAGAAAACAGGGCAACTGAAACAGATTTTTCGGTTGTAATTCAGGAAAATCGGTTGCAAATTGATGTTTGCAACCGAAAATTTCCGTTGCAAAGGCAGTCGCAGGAAGCCTCGTCGCTATTTATGCGACCGCTATTTGGGTTGCAAAATCCTTGCAACGGAAAAAGTAGTTGCAAATTCTGTTGCAATGTGTTTCCTAGGACAATTTTTACATCCGTTGCAAACAACAACTGATTTATTTTTGTTTCTAAAATTTGCAACTGATTTATTTCTGTTTCTAATTGCAACTGATTTTTCTGTTTCAAATATGTTATTTCTGTTTCTAAAATTTGCAACTTATTTATTTCTGTTTCTAATTGCAACTGATTGTTCTGTTTCAAATATGTTATTTCTGTTTCTAAAATTTGCAACTGATTTATTTCTGTTTCTAATTGCAACGAATTGTTCTGTTTCAAATATGTTATTTTTGTTTTTAAAATTTGCAACCGATTTATTTCTGTTTCTAATTGCAACTGATTGTTCTGTTTCAAAAATATGTTACATAGAACTAAATTAGCAACTAAATTTTTCAGTTTCAAGCATGCAACCTAATTTGCAACGAAAAATTATGAAAATTATTTTCTAAAAATAAAATATTACTAATATTATAAATATTTCTCAATTGTACCTGATTGAAAATTTAACTTAAATATCTTAAATCAAACAAATAAAGTCAACAAAGCTTCAAATATGTTATTTCTGTTTCTAAAATTTGCAACTGATTTATTTCTGTTTCTAATTGCAACGAATTGTTCTGTTTCAAATATGTTATTTTTGTTTCTAAAATTTGCAACCGATTTATTTCTGTTTCTAATTGCAACTGATTGTTCTGTTTCAAAAATATGTTACATAGAACTAAATTAGCAACTAAATTTTTCAGTTTCAAGCATGCAACCTAATTTGCAACGAAAAATTATGAAAATTATTTTCTAAAAATAAAATATTACTAATATTATAAATATTTCTCAATTGTACCTGATTGAAAATTTAACTTAAATATCTTAAATCAAACAAATAAAGTCAACAAAGCTTCAAACATTACATTCAAAATAAATAACCAAATTATCATACTAAACGGTCGTGCTGTTAAACTACGTAGAATTGTGAAGTTGACATACTTTAAACTACATAGGAGCTCGTAGACGATTCTTGAAGCCTCTAAGTCCTCGATTTGAGCATCTCTTGGAATTGCAACTGGAAATCATTTTTCATTTCCTCAAATTTAGCCTCATATGTGGATTCTAATTTTGTCGTGACTTCATCCCTCATTTTCTCAACTCTTTCGTTCAACTTATCTTCAAACTCTTGTGTTTGTGTGAAATCTCCATTTGAACACGTAGATGAGGAAATCGTGCTGCTTCTCAAGATCTCCAATGCAGGAACCAACTTACCAAAGCCGTACAAACGATTCTTTACAACACCACCAGCTACATCCACCCAAGCAGTGAAATCAAAACCCTCACCTTTCTTTCGAACAGTATAATCCTCCTAAAATGTAAATAAATAAATAAATATTATAAGTAAATTTTCTATTTGCGTTTTATAAATAATAAAAAGAGCCTTGAAATCAAAGATACACTTTCAATTGAAACCATACTAATCAAGTGGATTAATAAAGAAATAATCACTAAGTAATAATCACTAATGGTCCGTTTACTTATGCTCAAATGTAGCATTAAGCTTGGACCACACCCCAGTACATAGGACCCAGAATGATCAATCCCGCAGTACCTTGATGTGAGGTTGTGGTGAAGTTCATTTAGTAGGAAACAAAACCCGAATAGGCATCAGAGGGAAACATCCAATGGACATGACTTCCAGTTTATATGTTCTATAGTTGCACCAATATGGAGGTAACTGCCGTAGTATTAGATAGGCAGCTAAGATCAGGATTCATGGGATTAACCTATGACATGTTTATACCTTTGCTTTGATAGGGGACTTACCTATGACAAGGGGTGAAGTAACCCTTCAGGGGACACGTAATTCACTATATATAGTGGGTTCAGCTCATTTATGAAAAGAGTTTATTAGTGAGACTTATCTATTACAACTATTCATCGATGACAAAATCCCTATACCGAGCAATTCGACTGTTTCCCTTCCTATAATTCACTATATATAGTGGGTTCAGCTCATTTATGACAAGAACATCTTGATCATTGCCCCTACTTCAAGACTGTAGTTGGGTACTGGTATCCACAGTTTAGTAGTATCACACTGAAACCAAATTTCCAAAAGTCCAGTAGCTTCAAAGGGTACCTTTAGCCACCCTTCACATTTGATCTTGGGACCATTCAAGGGGACACTATACCTTCTACAAATTCTACCAGGAAAGAGGTCCACAAAACAAATATCACTAAAATGTGAAACTACAGAAACAGAGATATATTTAAAATGAAATACAATTATGTTATTAAAATTTGCATTAACTGCTCCAAAATCGAAATTATTGTCAAATAGATATTGAATATGCTTACGTAAGAAGCATAACCTGTAATGGTTTCATGACATCTGTCTCTTGAATATTGGTTTTGGTAACTGATTGAGCTTGCAACTCCATTGATTCTCGAACAAGTTGACTCAAAAAATGATACATCGTCAGACATGACACCGAGTCCTTTCAGTAGCTTAGAGCCAAGCTGTAAACTTGTCTGCAAGAATAAATTGGACATGGTGAGAATGGAAAGGCACAACTCCATATTATTCTTACACCAGAAGATTAAGAGCAAGAAGGGGAATTTGATACCTCTGCATTTTCAAGAATAGCATATGTTGCCCCCGCTTCCTTCAGATCTAAGAGATGAGAGAGATCTTGTGCTCGAGCATATATAGGAACCTGCAGAATTGAGTTTCACTAGGAGACGTAAATTGATAAATCTTCACACAAATTGATGTAAATTGACATAAAATTATGCAAAAACTTCACTGTTCTACCTCAATCAGGTCAATTAGATGTTTACTGAACAAGATGCCAGTCATACCAAAAAAAAGTTGGGACTTGGGCCATCATAAAGTGAAATAAGGGAACAGTGATTGTGAAATTTCAACCTCATTCCACTAGCTGTATGATTTCTGTTATTTAGAACCTACAAATATTAAGACTTACTATGTGCATGTCTGTAATGGTTCTGTACAGCAATTGTTACAGGAAGAAGAGAAGAAGGGGAAGAGAAACTGAAATGAAAATGAGAAAATACCCCAGGAAAGGCAAGCCGGATTCTCTGAACAGATTCAATTGTCTTCTGCCTCCTCCCCGTGTTCATGACCATGACAGCTTTTGGAGAATAAATACCAGCAGACTGCAATACTGCTGGACGTGATCCATCACCATATAGGATGGGGAAACCAAGTTTCCTAGATGACTGTTCCATGTGACTTAAAAGTGTAAGTTACCATTTAGCATAATATTGTCTTGAGCATTCAAAATGGTGATTTGACATCTCTTAATAACATGCGCAAAATGAAAAAGGGCTGTATAAATATCATTCAATATAAAACTGACCGCAAACAAAATTTTACCACAAATTTTGTGTTCAGACCGAAATATTTACCTGGTTCCAAGAAAAACAAAGCAAGAGAATGACTAACCTCTACAAAATATAGAACGCCAAAAGTATAAGCACGAACTGTATCTACACGTTTGACTCGAGGGTGCCTTGTGACGAGATACGTCAGCTTTTGCAGTACTTCAGGAGGTGCTGATATTCCCACTAGTGATGCTGCATAAATATCATTCAGTATAAATGTCATGCTTCAAATATGATGATGATTCTAATCCTTAACTGAAGTTCAAGTGCCCTCATTTTTTAAATATGTGGTAGCACAGCTATAATGAGATCAAGTGCCCTCATTTTTTAGATATGTCGTAGCACAGCCATAATAAGATCAAAGAACCAAAGGAGCTGCGATTCAAGTAGGATATCATTTCCAGCTTAAGATACACAGCTAGTTGATGCATTTACAATACAGAGCACAACCAGGCCACACAACATACCTTTTCTCATCAAACCAAGTTCATGTTGTTGCAATAAACATACCTTGAACGTAGTAGGTTATATCAAACGATCAAAGAATCAAAATTGGAATAATTCTATAATTATGTTACAAAGTGGGTGTAGTAACAGTAACAATAACACGATGAATCCCCGATATAAACCGAGGCATGACCAAATCAACTTGCGTCCTCAATTTTTATGCACGATAACAACCTTGCTAAACCTAGACAAATTAAGAAGAAACTTACACTACAAGAAAAAGGGATATTTGTGAAGGCCAAACACGAATAAAACACACGCACATACACACAAACATGAAGGGGGTTTCTGAAGAGTGAACTTACATCTTGCTCCGGTGGCTGCTTCACTTGGAATGGAAGTGGCACCTGCTTTAGCATTGGGGTGATGATCAGCTTTGGATTCCTGAAATCTCACCCTTTTCACCTTGGACATATCTAACAACAAAAGAACAACGTCAGCCAATTAAAAAAAATGTTCCTGTTCGTTTAGCATTATCAATTTCATTAATAATAATTATTTATCTTTATCATCAGCATATTACTCTTGCAATTTCTGAAAACAAAATTATGACTAGGGTTGGCTTCAAAATTAATAACTAATTATTGCAGTCAAGAGTCCTACTGATAAATAAGTTGAATGTTAAATGCAAATTTTCTTTTCCTTTCAAGACAGTGGGAGATTCAGCTACATGTTCGTTGTCCAAGCTAAAAATGACGTAGATGAGAGGAGTGTGGCATCGGAACGGTTGTCGGAGGATTAAGTAAAGAACCTTCTTCAGTTTCACGAGAGGTTGTGGCATCGGAACGGTTGTCGGAGCAACGAACTCCAGTGAAACCTTCAATGGGAACAGCATGTGGGGATAGCAAACCACAAATCATCTTTCAGATGATTCATACCTGTTATTATGCAGGATGGAGAAGACTTTGTGCACACACCAATAAGTCGAATTACATTTTCATGTTTGACCTCCCTGCACTCAATAAGCACATATACATAAAAAACTTTTTGACTAAAATCTTCCTTTATGACAAGTAAATAATGTATATTATAGAGAACAAAGCGCTACCCATGTACACATGGAGTAAAGAAACCAAAACAACCAAAAAAGACCACAAGCACACAACTATATAAAGCCTCAAACATATCCTTTTTTCAATGAGAAACTCATTTAAAACTGATCATTGCTAAGAATTAAAATAAAAGTGTTACCGCCTTCATATAAGTCATGTTGTACTAATATAAGAATTTCTTCAGATGAAAGCCCCATCCACTATAGAAAATAATGAAACAATTGCAGATCAACCAATATTTGTCGTTAACAATTATTACCAACTCCATATGGCTTATCAGATAAAGCACAAAAGCCAAAAGGACAAAAAAAATGATTCCACGTAGGAATCAAATACAAAGATATAAAGTACCTCGCTTCGAGCTATTGAATTTTCCATTGCTTCATGTAATCTCTGAGTTTCCTGACCACAACATTGGCAAAGTCAGCAACTTTAAGACTAAGCAGAGATCCCTGTCATAAAAGAAATATAATCGCAGTGCTCCTTATTACAAGGTATACTGTCCAGGAATACAAAAGTTTTGTATGTCAATTGCCCATAAATATGTTGTTGCAGAAATATAACAAGAATAACTGTAATCGAGCCTCTGAGGAGCTCAAAGAACTACTATAAAGCATGAAATCTGGCAACTTTTTACATGTAGGTTCAACGTGATTGAGCCCTGCATCAGATCATTTCAAAGCAGGACTGTTCAGAGATGAAATGAAAATAGAGATTCTAGGATGTTTAATTCATTGTGATAGCTCATATATGTTGCACACCTGATCCCTTCGATATATCATTCAACAATCAAAATTTCAAACAAAAATTTAAGAAGACTATGTTTAGTTCGCCTAATTTTCAATTTAGCAAAATAGTCACATCTTGAAAGTAAATCAATCGATGAGATGAGAAGAAATTGTTGATATGAGATCCATACCTGGCCACCGACAACCGCGCCAAAGCCGTCGAACAATCGCGGAGAGTGAAAATCACAAAGCCGTCGAACAAAGCGATAGAGAGAAACGGACGACCTAGACTCTCAAAACATATTTCTAAAATTCTAAAATACTGGAGAGGGAAACAATAGCGGGAAAAATGGTGTTGTGAAATTTTTTTATTTTTTTTTTAAAGATAATATCACAACAATTGGTAGGGGTAAAAATTAAAGTGTCCTAAAAAAACTTATATTTGGGAGGGCAGTGAAAAAAAATGCTAATTACTAATTATTTGAGAGGGTAAGGGTAGAAGAGTGCCAAATACTAAAGTATTTGGCACGGGTATTCCTGCCTTCCCAAAAACAAGTATTTGGGACCGCATTATAGCCCTTTCAAAAAATGTTGTCACAAAAAGTCCTTTTTCTTGTAGTGTTACCTGTAGAACTAATACTTGAAAGAAAAATATCATGTTTGAAAGAGTTTTACGGAAGGATAAATGTGAAATTGGACGTGAAATCGAGCTATGTAAAAGGGCAAATAAAAGATTCAATTTTTTAAACAGATTTTCTCGAGGAAAAACAATCACAATACCAACAATTGCAACCCTAAGAGAGTTTCATTCATGATGGGAGAGTTCAATACCTTGTTAAATTCGACGGAGAGGGAAGGAGATGTATTTGGGCGTCGTAGGAGACGTCGGCACCACGAAATTCGCCGAAAGTAGACGCAGTCGTGAAAAGCAGAAGCGACAGTGGAGAAGCCGCATTAGTGGAGAGAGAGAGAGAGAGAGAGAGAGAGCGAGAAGAGAAGAGAAGGGGAAAACATGTTTGTTGTGTGTCTAGGTTAGGTCGGGTTAACATACGCTATACATTATACGCTGCCGTTTTTTACGGTTTAATAAAATAAAATTAATTTATGATTAATTGCGACTGAATTTGAATGGAGAATTTGAAACGGAAGTTTATCTGTTTCAAAATTCCTCGCAAAATTAGGCGGGTTTTCTCCCTCCAAACTTTTTGCGCCCAATTTTTTAAAGTTCAAAATATATAAATCTTATATTAATAAATGCAACTGAATTTGAAACAGAAAATTGCAACAGAAATTCATATGTTTCAAAAATCGTTGCAACCCCGAACCATGAAGCGACAAAATGATTTTCCATTTCAATATGAGTTTGCAATATTAATTGCACACGTCAATTTCCAATGAGCATTTTTTACTCTGAAACTGGTTTCAAGATCATACACATTCCTACTTTGAACATAAAGGAGCAATACTTAACACATGGACTGTAATACTTGTCTAGAACACCCAAATTCCAGATTGTTATTGTTACCAACAGAATAGTCTGTTTTATGCACTACAGCAATGTTCTTATCAGTAACCCAAAGAGTCTAGTATAGCAAAGGTAATAACAGGACACTGATGATCAAGATAACCAGCAAGACAATGTACGTAATTAGATACCAGAAAAATAGAATAGGAATAAATAACAGAATAGGGAATCTTAACAAGTATTGTAGAGTCACATGTTAATTATGAGACCCTATTTATACTATTCCCTCTAATTAAATCAAACAGTTGTGGGGATTGGGGAACAAATAATAACCCTAAGAGAGTTTTAATTTTAAAAAATATAATTACAGATGAGGAACAATCACAATACCAACAATTGCAACCCTAAGAGAGTTTCATTCAAGGTGGGAGAGTTCATATTTAGGAATATAAACATATTAATTAAGGTTATCAATACATTGTTCAATTCGGCATGACGTGGCCGGTTCGGTTAACCGGCTGTTCACGGTTACCGAATTGCCGGTTTCAACCGGTGGTTTATCCGGTTAACCGTATTTATTTATTTATTTATTCAAATTGGGTTTTTAAAAGAAATTTTTAACAAAATTAAAAACAATTACGAAAAAAATTAATTTTTTAACAGTTTTTGAATAAAAAAGATAACTTTTTTACAGTTTTTTGAAAAAAAAGTTAACTTTTTAACAGTTTCTGTTAAGTTGTATACTGTATATTAACTTCTTCTTTTATTTAATTTTTTTTTTTTGATAAAGAAGACTATTTTAGACTTTTGTTTACTACATACATTTTTTGCAAAAAGTTATATAAAAAAAGTTATGATTTTTGAAAGAAATAAAACTTAAATTTTTTTCATTGCAATATGAGTTGCAAAATTAATTGTGCACGTCAATTTTCAATGAGCACTTTTTACTCTGAAACTGATTTCAATTCGGTTGCAAAATGCAACTGAAATTGAAACAGAAAATTGAAACAGAAGTTCTTCTGTTTCAAAAATCATTGCAAAACTAAGCGGCATTCTTCCTTCCAACTTTTCCCCCGAAACATTTCAATTAGCACTTTTTACTCTGAAACTGATTTCAATTTGGTTGCAAAATGCAACTGAAATTGAAACAGAAAATTGAAACAGAAGTTCATCTGTTTCAAAAACTATTTCAAACTAAGCAGATGAAGCGACAAAATGATTTTCCATTGCAAAATGAGTTGCAAAATTAATTGTCTGAAACTGATTTCAATTCGGTTGCAAAATGCAACTGAAATTGAAACGGAAAATTGAAACAGAAGTTCATCTGTTTCAAAAACCGTTGCAAACTAAGCAGATGAAGCGACAAAATGGTTTTTCATTGCAAAATGAGTTGTAAAATGAATTGTGCACGTCAATTTTCAATGAGCACTTTTTACTCTGAAACTGATTTCAATTCGGTTGCAAAATTCTGTTTCAGTTCCCCTGTTCTGAAACTGATTTCAATTCGGTTGCAAAATTCCGTTTCAGTTGCCCTGTTTTCTTGTAGTGTCAGAAGGACCTCAACTCCTACGCTATCGCGTTGTTGCAATGGTATATCTCTTTCTGTTATATTTAATTTTTTTATGAAGGATACATACAAAATGAGTATTGCATATGAATGATATAAATAAAATAAGTATCAATATCTTATGATCAATTTGGGTAATTTGTACTTCATTGTACTATCTAAATGATCTCATGATATCTAATTATAAATATATTTATACATATAATGATGCAGTGCTATATTGATCAACTAGAAGAAGGCAACTTTTTTTCCTATTATTCAGAAAAGGATAAGTTCTTTTAATAAAAAAGAGTTGACTATCTGGAAGAGCTCACCTTCTTTTGTGTATTACATTATCTTCACTCTAGTAGATCTTGCTTTTGTACTATACTTACTTATCTTTTAAATTGTTGATCACTTCGTAATCTTTCATTATGAGAATATTAACATTTATCTGTGTTTTGATTGCTTCTTTATAATTGATGAAGTATATTACTGAAATAACAAAGATAAATTTTTCATTCATTCTGGAAAAAATATTGGACATATATATTACATCATTTCCTACACTTAATGGAAATTTGCTTGGCAGGTACTAGAGCTGGGAATTGTTGTACATTCTATTGTGATTGGGTTATCTCTTGGAGCCTCCAACAATACCTGCACTATAAAGCCACTTGTTGCTGCTCTATGTTTCCATCAAATGTTTGAAGGAATGGGCCTCGGTGGTTGCATTCTCCAGGTACATTTCACTTTCCCTTCCAGAATTCCTCCAGCATCTATTGCATCGTAGTGTTGTACGGTACCACAACTAATCACAATTTACTTGGATAATTAATGACTTTTTGCTTTTTCGAAAAAAAACTATGGACAGGCTGAGTACAAGACGATGAAGAAAGCAATCATGGTGTTCTTCTTCTCGGTGACAACGCCTTTTGGAATTGCATTAGGGTTAGCATTGTCGAAAACCTACAAAGAAAATAGCCCTAGCTCTTTGATCACGGTTGGACTGCTTAACGCTTCATCAGCCGGTCTTCTTATTTACATGGCTTTGGTGGATCTTCTGGCAGCAGATTTCATGGGTCCAAAGCTTCAAGGTAGCATAAAGCTTCAACTTAAATGTTATGTTGCTGTCCTTTTGGGTGCTGGTGGCATGTCTGTGATGGCAATATGGGCTTGATGTCTTAATCGATGATTGTTGATTTGAATTCTGAAAGTGAAAATTTCAATGTTGCTTAATGTTTCTTCGTTTTCATTTTCTGAAAGGTTTGCATTGAGAGAGGGATGTATCAACCATGTTCAATTTACCCTCAAAGTTACTGTTTTGTAATGTTTTATTATGTTAATAAATTTATATTCTGCTTCAGCAACTTTCAATTTTTGATTGAATAATTTTAAATTTTTAGAGTATAATTAATATTTTGAAAGGGACTATCAAAGCTTTTGGGTGCCCAAGCTGTACATCTTGACTTTTTGAGATCGTGTAGCTTCTCTCGCAACGTCTCAATCTGAAGGGCTGAAGTGGCCCCAAAACGCTCTGATACCATGTTAGAGAGGAAACACGGCAAGGAGAGAAAGAGAAGAAAACGTGAATTATTTCTTATTTTCCCAACTGATCTCATTCCTTCAGAATACTGTCCAATATATACAAATAATAAGGAAAAAGATATTTACAATATAATCACATATACTCCCTAAATAGATTGATACATAGCCTAAACAACAACCGTGTATATCATTGGAAAGATATACCCAGATTTTGTCTAATACATCTCTCACTCATTTTAGAAAGAAAAAACTTTTTTTTTTTTGCTTGCTAGTTGCAGGTTCATAAGCAATCTGTAATTTGAAAGTTATCAAAATATATACAGTTATCCAAAACATGTATTAAAGCTAAAAATCGTTTGAATGAATACCGTTCAACAATCTTGACCAAATCCCATATGGAGATAACCAAAGTGCATCACTAGGCCTGTATCACAACTAGACTGTGTTTAAACTACGAGAGGATCCAACTGAGAATATCGAATAATAAGGGGCTTAAAACATTTTATTTTAAATTGTAATGGTAACTCACAGAGTGCAAATGAAGATTGTGGACTGCAATCTGTTGCTAATCTGTGTGTCAATTGGCACCTGGAGTTCGCCCAAACACTTCAGTAGGTTAGCTTATCCTTATCAAGTGATAGGGCTAAAAGCATCCCAATGAAGTATTACAAGGGAACTCTAGGGGACACTTGACTGTCCCTTCATTTTCTTCTTGCTAAAAGCACCCTAATGAAGTATAGTAATTAAATGTCAAGAAACCGGAAAGATAAGCTCGTAAAAATTAACATGTGTCAAGTGGCACCCAGAGTTCCCCCAAACACTTCAGTGGGATTTGGAATGTATCCCAATGAAGTGTCCTTAGGGAACTCTAGGGGACACTTGACTTTCAAATGCTTTGCTTTTGGCCAGTTGCTTGGTGATGATAATTTATTGAATATGAGTTACAATTTATAAGCAACTCCACACTCTTTGGGAGGTCAAAATCAAGTCCTGAAGTTTGAACCTGGCCAGAAAGGCGTCTCAAATGGGAAGTATGGCAACCGATTGTTCAATTGGTATAACAATATTAAAGATGTTGTGATGCCGAATAGGCTAGAGAATAGAATGACCGAACGATAGAACAAGAATCAATTTCGAAAGCTTCAAGCTTTTCTTTTTCTATTTCATATAATCAAAAGTCTGCCCAAAAAAACTTATAAAACACTTAAGCCCAAATCGGCCTTGAAGAAGCCTAAGCCTGCCGCCCGAATTCCGTCTCGTCGCCGGGCGCCCGCACGGGACGTGGGTGAGGCGCCCGCCTCAATGCCGAATACTCCCTCCAGTTTTTGTTGCCGCGATACCGCATCATCCTCCCCTCCTTAGAAAAGACTCGTCCTCGAGTCAATACCCTCGATAGGAACACTACGATAACCCGTAAGATTCGGACTCCATCCGCAAAAGGATTTACGTACCCTTGATGAACTCTAAACTTCAATGCCTTTGTGACAACATACATCCAATCGCTCCACTGTGTTGAGACGAAATAATCAATGATCAATCTCTTGACGAACCAAGGAGCCGAAAGATTTGCACAATCTATATCAAAGGGGTCTTTATAAGGATGACTAATTTCAAATTCCCACCTCAATTGGTTTTCAATTGCATCGCTGTAGGTGTTAGCTGAAACTCCACCCAATGCAACTTCGGATGCCTGTTCAAATAAACTACCATCCTTTCCTCCATCATTAACCTCAGAATCCTTCTGATTTTCAATTCCCATTGAAATACCACTAGGGTTTTCAGCCTCAACTGAAAGAACACCGCCTTGGACAGGAGATTGATATTCAGGATTCACCGAAACAGTAACAATATCAATCCAAGACTCAATCGAATCTTCAGGATTTGAATCAAACTGAGGGGGTTTTGACCAATCAACAAGGTTTTCCTCACTTGAAGATTCGACAAAAAGCCCTCTTTAAAACTCATCGCATCAACCCAAGAATCAAAGGAATCATTAGGAATTGCCTTACCTTCGATTTCCGGAATTTCGATCCTCATATCGTCATTCCTCGAACGGTTAGCTGCATACCTATCATGAAGTCCATGATTTTGGCCGAGGGAATCCATCCTCTCTTGATAGTACTCCTTTTCCTCGGCTGGAACAACCGGATCTGAACCCCTTATCGCTAGAAGCTTTTCTCTGCGATCCAAGCGGGTCAGGAGTATTTGAATCCATCTTCGTATCTCATCCATCTCGATATTGTGACGGCGTCGTCTGTACTACTGATGGTCATCTTCTTGGGGCTCCGGTGCACGGCTACTCCATCGACCACCACGTCCACCACGAACCACGCTTCCTCGTTCAGCCATTGATATACGAACCGGAGCTCTGATACCAAATGATGTTGAATAGGCTAGAGAATAGAATGACCAAACGATAGAACAAGAATCAATTTCGAAAGCTTCAAGCTTTTCTTTTTCTATTTCATATAATCAAAAGTCTGCCCAAATAATAAACCCTAACATTGTTTAAATACTAATCCCTAGAACATTCTAGAGCCCTAATTAATAAGTAATGAATTACAAAAATAACCCTAATTAATTATTTTAATAAAACCCTAAAAACTTATAAAACACTTAAGCCCAAATCAGCACTGAAGAAGCCCAAGCCTGCCGCCTGAATCCCGTCTGTCGCCGGGGCGCCCGCCTGGACGTGGGTGAGGCGCCCGCCTCAATGCCAGAATACTCCCTCCAGTTTTTGTTGCTGTGATACTGCATCATGTTGGAAAATATGTTGTGTGTGAAAAATATTGTGTATTTTCCTTACATGAATCGTTTGTCGTTTGACAAAAATTATTGTGGGTTCATGTTCCACTCCATGTGAACATTGAAATGGTATATCTAGATGCAGGGGCGGACCTAAGTAGGTGCAAGGGGGGCAGTTGGCCCTGCTTGATTTTTTTTATTTTTTTTATTTTACACTAAACGACGTCGTATCGTACATAGTATAAATAAACCTTCAACGAATAGAATTAGAATAGCAAAAAGAGAAAATTAAAGGATTGTATCTGCGACTTCAAGACGGAACGACGAATGACGGAAATGTCACCAGCGGTAGTAGAGGCTGAACGGTTGCAGCATTTACAATATATAAATGCCATCTCCATTGGAAATATTTTGAAGCCAAAAGACTAGTGTGTTTGATCGTCTCATTCAGATGATTGGTTCAGCAATAGAGGTAATTTTATGGCATTATGTACAAAAAAAAGGTATGTAGTTAGCTTGTTGCTTAGATTATTTTAGTCGCACTAAAGTTGTATTGCATGTGGAAAAAATGGCCAAAAAATAAATAAATCGGGGGCGCTGCCCCCGAACCCCCAGCTTCAATCCTTTGCTCCAAAGAATCTTGACCCCCTTTCCTTAATTTCCTGCGTCCGCCACTGTCTAGATATCCAATTTGAGATTGGATGAGAAATATATGATAGCTCAAAGTTGGTGGGTTGAAAGTTTAAACTTTTAGAATTTAACCACACTATTGATGTGCCATGATTCCCAAATTAATTAAGGGATTAATTGGGATCATTACCATGGGTTTTGGGGTTACAAGTTGTGGAATAAAACTCCATCAATACAAGGTAATGACTCCCATATTAATACAATGATTAATTAAAAATTTATCATATGGTTGTTGAAGATTAAACTAGAGAAACTCACAACAAATGAAAAGAACTTTTTCCATCAATCTTTGATGGATGTGTATTTACCCATCCAAATGATGCACTTTTAGGCTTTCCTTGAGTTTGATTCCCGAGTTTTATGTATATTTGATATGGTGTGTGAGTGTTTTAAAAGTACAGGGATTGAAGTGCAACAATGTTGAAAATGAAGGATTGGAGCGTACTTTGGAAGCTTTTGGATCAAATTGTAATTTTGGAAAATTTGGGACAAAACTGACATTTGGAAGTTCAAGGGCCAAATTGGAAATCTTGGAAAGTTCAGGGACTAAATTGGTAATATGGAATTTTTGGACGAATTTGATTTATAAAAATTCGTGAGTTAAAGTTAAAAATAAAATCTCAAAGAGCGAAGTGCAAAAGAAGTCATTATAGTGGTCAAAGGGCGAGTGCAAAATTGCGGAACGAACCGAATAATAATGGTACTAAAACAAGGCTAAATGGGTGTTGGGCAAATGGACAAGTGGCCGGCCAATAGAGCAGGTCTAGGCCAATGCTTGGGGCCAAGGCAAGGCTGGAAGGAAATGTGCTCAAGTGAAGAGACAAAAATTGGTCGATCGAACCTTTATCAAATTGGCCGATCGACCCTTTCTCAAGTCAAGAGCGACCGCGCTCAGTCCAAGGGCGACCGCGCTCGGAGAAGAATTACGTACACAAAGTTCCTGCCAAGTAGAGCGGACGTGCCGAAATCAAGAGCGGCCGTGCTCCTCCGTTTTCAGCAACAGAATTTATATCTTAATTGAGGGCAGACTTGTCTTTTCTCAGCTTGGGTCCATAGAATTGCCCTATTCTCTATATATTCTGCAGCCACACGTTAGTTTAGCATAGGATAGTTTTATTGTTTATTTTAACAACACAATTGAGGAGAAGAATTCATCATTCCAGGTTTTTATTATTTGTAAATTATGAGTAGCTAAATTCTTAGATTTGTAGATTGTTTTGATCTTCACCGGATTTCTATGCAATAGTATTTTAATTCTTTCAATTTAATTCCTTCTAGTTCAATAATAGATCTTAATTTCTTGATCTTAGATTCGAGACGTATGTTAAGATACAAACTCATCTTTGAATAATTGGGTATTTATTGAGCCATTAATTTGGGCGATTTATACATAGACCACTATTAATTGAATAACTTGGTCTGTGTCGTAATAGAATCGGATCAACGTTAGGTTCTTTAATTCTTTCGTGTTTAATGTATTCTTGGCATATTGTGGTACCGTAATAGAATCCACAATAGTAAGAGAATATTTAGGATTGTAATCCGGCCACCTAACCGTGTCGATCCTAGCTAAAGTGAATGAATCCTTGAAGTTGAGTTAATGTTTTATAATTAAAATTCTGCATAGAATGATGGTGAAGTGAAATCCAATTTACGAATCTCTGCTCATAATTTGTTTTCTCGTTTATTTAGTTTTTGTTATTTATTTTATGCTCTTAGTTCTAAATCAAAGTTATAAACTGTGGTTATTAAATTTACTGCTTTTACTTTACTTGTTTACCAACGAGTCTTTGTGGATTCGACCCCTGCATTTTCATACTGCTACACCGGTAGTGAGTACACTTGCTCGGTTTTTATTACAAGAGGGAGTTTTCCTCCATCAAGTTTTTGGCGCCGTTGCCGGGGACTTGTTGCAAGTAAACAAGTAGGTTAGGTAGTGAATGCAAGGTCGTCGTTCTTTGAAGCCTACATTGGTGCCATTGAACGACAACATAAACAGACTTAATAAAGCTAAAGACACTAAGCTTCTTGAGGAAGTATTTGAGGGCGATCCCCTCTTTAATCCCCTTTTCTCAGATTCTGACACCGAATCAGAACCCTCCACCACCGAGGTAGAGGAAGAGAAAGCCGAGATGGCAGTACCACCGGCGCAGACTATGAATGATTTCCTTAGACCTCGGGTAGACACATCTACCTCATGCATAGTCTTTGTCCGAAGCAGCCAAAAATCTAGAGGTCAAAGGACAATACTTTGCCATGTTGCCAAGCTTTCACGGATTGCCTGGTGAGGATGCACTCACGTTCCTTAAAGAGTATATTATTGTTGTTGCTCAATTTTTGTTAAGAAAGGGAGTAACGGAGGAGCAAATTAGACTGAAGTGTTTTCCTTACACTCTTAAGGGAGTGGCTAAAACATGGTTGATGATGCTTGCACCGAGCAAAGACATTTACTTGGGGAGAATTACAAGATGTGTTCCTTAAAAGATATTACCCACATCATCTGTTGGCCGGTTTTAGACAGAAATTGATGACATTTTACCAAGATGTGGGGGAGC
This sequence comes from Adenophora triphylla var. japonica, assembly GCA_022495995.1. Lineage (NCBI taxonomy): Eukaryota > Viridiplantae > Streptophyta > Magnoliopsida > Asterales > Campanulaceae > Adenophora > Adenophora triphylla. The sequence goes on along the minus strand of JAFEMH010003892.1, from coordinate 109,899 downwards.
CCTTTCATGAGGCATGGGAAAGATTTAATATAATGTTAATGCAATGTCCCCAACACAATTTCACACTACCCTCACTGAACAAAGCCTTTTACGATGGCTTGAATGAAAATGGTCAATCAATAGTTGACAATGCTGCTGGAGGCTCGATAGGAGCCAAGACCCCGGAAGAAACTAAAGCTTTATTTGAGATGTTGAGTGCTAACTCTCAACAAAAGAGTTCGAGGGGTAAAACAAGGGGGGTACTTGAATTGAATGCTAGTGATAATATTTCAAAGCAGATTGCACTTTTAAATAATAAATTGGATAAATTGACTGCTTGTGGCACTTCTGCTGGTGCCAATGTTATTACTGATTATTGTACGAATTGTGGTTTATCATCTCATGTGACTAATATGTGTCCAAGTGCAGCAAATTTCTCTTATCATCCTGAACAGGCACATGCGTTCAATGGATATGTACCAAGACCACCACCCCAAGGCAACCCATACGGTAACTACAATCCATGGGGTGGCCATCATAATCAGCAAGCAAAACCTCTTCATGTGCCACCACCTGGACAACATGGTAGGGAGCCTTGGGAGCTGGCAGTTCAGCAGTTAAGGATGGAGATGCAGCAAAGTAATAGAAATACAGAAGCTGCGTTTGAAAAGGTGGGCACACAAGTAGAGCAACTTGTGAAGGTTTCCCAAGAGTTGATGAAAGAGAAGAACCCACCTGAGCAAGTAAAGTCAATCACAACAGTGTGGGATGAAAGTGAGGAAATTGAGGAGGTATTTCTTTCTTCCCTTGATAATTTTGAATGTGATAATAGTGATAATGTTAGTGAGGAAGAGGATGAGATGGAGGAGGTTCAATATGTATTTTCTGCATTAAATTTAGAAACCCCTCCCCCCAATGTTGTGAAAACCACATCCCAGAGAGGTGTGGAGTTTGAAAAGATTAAACATGTTCAAAAAGACCCCGGGTGTTTCACTATCCCAATTTCTTTAGGGGGTCAAAATTTTAAAGGTTTGTTGGATCTTGGGGCAAGTGTAAATGTGATGCCCTTTCATGTTTTTAGAAGTTTGGGGGTATGTGAGTTGAAACCACCCATGAGAGACTTGCAATTGGCGGATCTCTCAATCAAAAGACCTCTAGGGGTTCTTGAAGGGGTGTTGGTTAAAATTGATAAAATTATTATCCCCATTGACTTTTATGTGATGTGTATGGAGGGATCAAGTGAGGAGCAACTGAAAACTCCCATTCTGCTTGGGAGGCCATTTATGTTTGACACTAAGGCCACCATTGATGTGTGTCAAGGGGTGGTGTCCTTGAGAGGTATGGGGGAGGAATGTAAATTTTGTATGCTTAAAAATGATAAGAAACCCTTCCCTACAGATGGTTTCGTAGGAGCCATAACCGATTTTCCAATTTTTAAAGATGATGTGAATGGATGTGAGAAAAGTGGGGATAATGCGGACGTTTGTCCCTTGGCTAGTAACATTAAGGCCGACCAATACTCTAGGAGTAACGGGTCGTATCACTCCCCACACGACTCCCATAAAGAGTCGAATCCATCACATTTACCACAAGGGCCTTCAAAATCGAGAGTTAGTGAGGAGAGTTATAGTGATTTATCTGATTCTATATTTTTAAATATTTTTGTGCATGATAACTCTCTTGATCTTGGTTGTGAGAATGGTGTTCTGCAGGTTGCAGAAAAGGTTGAGTTTGGGGGTGGAAACCCCAATAAAAAGAAAAGAAAGAGGGGCAAGCACAAGCGTAAAGTTTCAAAAATAAATGTGGCTTCACCCCTACTTGTTGACAATGGAGAGCTGACTTGGAAAGAGAAGGGCGTTTGTGCCCGTGAGGAAAGGAGATGGTCCAAAGGCCGCAAAGCAAAGGCCAAGTAAGCTTGGGACCATAGTCGGGCTAACGACTTTAACCAAATGCGCTGCTTGGGAGGCAACCCAATGAGGTATGTTTTTTTTTTTTTTGTTAATTACTGTTTAGTAGTGTCTTGCCATCCGTTAAGCCCAAGGCACGCTTTTGTTCTCTGTGCTCTGAGGACATAGCATGTTTTGAGTTTGGGGGTGGACATCTCTCCGAGTTTGTGGGTTTATAGGGGAGTGTATATAGTGTCACCCTCCAAAAAAATAGAAAAATTTAAAAATTTTGTTCTTTTCGCAGTTGGGATGTTGGCCAAAGTCTGTGATGATTAGAGTGTGCTTTAATTTTAAAATCACATGTGCTATTATTAGTGTGGTGATTGGGATTGCATTGAAACATTTAAATTATGATTGCACCACCTCTCACTTCCGTATCATTTTCTTGGTCATTGTCATCAACTTAGGTGCCTTTTATGGGATCACTTTGTGTATTCTCGGGGTCCCTAGAACATGTTTGCATGGTTGTCAATAGGTTACTTGATATATATGGCTATTCTTTGAATCCCATTTTGTGAGCCTTAAACTTTTTAGTCACTTATATAAAATTTTCCGCTAGAACCCCTTTTGAGCTTGAAAAAGAATGGAATCTCTCACAAAGTGAGAGGTTATCCTAGACCACCATTCGCCTTCATTTGTACCTTCATTATCCCACCCTTTTAACTTATACACTATTTTCTCACCTTTTCAAGAAAGTGAAACTAGGGAAAGAATGGGGATATTTTGGGGGATGTTATGAAAATCAAAGGATTGAGTGGAAATTGGTCACGAAAATAAAAAAATGGGTCATGTTATGTAATGAAAAGATGGGCTTGAGCAAAATATTAAATGCACATTCTTCGTGATATATTTGTGCAAAAAAAAAATGAAGCCTAGCCCTCTCTAATGTTGAAGTGGAAATTATGTGTCAAGGTGACCAAAGAAAGTAATGGAATGTGCTCAACCCCATGTCAATGTATGAAAAAGTTTTAGTTTGTGGGTTGGCACATTGGGAAGTAATAAGGGTGAGTGGAGGTTGTATTGTTAAAAGAAGACTTTCTAGTTTCACTTTCTTATGTTCGTATGTCCTTACCTTCATTTATAACCATGAACCTAGCCCTGCGATCTTTCGCACTTAACTTTTAAGCCATATTATTCTTTCAATATCGAGTAACCGGGTTGACAATCATGTAAATATACATATGAGTGTCCTTTTGGGTTGTACTTGTCTATGACATATTGATTTAGAGCATCACTTAGTGAATCCATAAACAATCTTAGGTTGTTGGCAGTGACCTCCCATAATTCATTCATCATTCATGCCGCGGTGGAAAATTGTGAGTTTTATGCTTTAATGTGATTGTAATCCCATTACTGTGGTGGCACTTGTTGATTATGTGTGTTGGTGAGAATCTGAGACTTGTATGGCCAATGATTCATCTGTGATAGAACAACCCCAAAAATAATTATTTTGTTTTTATATTTTATTATTAGTATTTAGAGTAGCTTTATTTTGCTTCTTTTAGTTTAGTTTTACTCGGGACGAGCAAAAGGTTAGTTTGTGGGTGTTTGATGGATGTGTATTTACCTATCCAAATGATGCACTTTTAGGCTTTCCTTGAGTTTGATTCCCGAGTTTTATGTATATTTGATATGGTGTGTGAGTGTTTTAAAAGTACAGGGATTGAAGTGCAACAATGTTGAAAATGGAGGATTGGAGCGTACTTTGGAAGCTTTTGGATCAAATTGTAATTTTGGAAAATTTGGGACAAAACTGACATTTGGAAGTTCAAGGGCCAAATTGGAAATCTTGGAAAGTTCAGGGACTAAATTGGAAATATGGAATTTTTGGACGAATTTGATTTATAAAAATTCGTGAGTTAAAGTTAAAAATAAAATCTCAAAGAGCGAAGTGCAAAAGAAGTCATTATAGTGGCCAAAGGGCGAGTGCAAAATTGCGGAACGAACCGAATAATAATGGTACTAAAACAAGGCTAAATGGGTGCTGGGCAAATGGACAAGTGGCCGGCCAATGGAGCAGGTCTAGGCCAATGCTTGGGGCCAAGGCAAGGCTGGAAGGAAATGTGCTCAAGTGAAGAGACAAAAATTGGTCGATCGAACCTTTATCAAATTGGTTTTCTCAAGTCAAGAGCGACCGCGCTCAGTCCAAGGGCGACCGCGCTCGGAGAAGAATTACGTACACAAAGTTCCTGCCAAGTAGAGCGGACGTGCCGAAATCAAGAGCGGCCGTGCTCCTCCGTTTTCAGCAACAGAATTTATATCTTAATTGAGGGCAGACTTGTCTTTTCTCAGCTTGGGTCCATAGAATTGCCCTATTCTCTATATATTATGCAGCCACACGTTAGTTTAGCATAGGATAGTTTTATTGTTTATTTTAACAACACAATTGAGGAGAAGAATTCATCATTTCAGGTTTTTATTATTTGTAAATTATGAGTAGCTAAATTCTTAGATTTGTAGATTGTTTTGATCTTCACCGGATTTCTATGCAATAGTATTTTAATTCTTTCAATTTAATTCCTTCTAGTTCAATAATAGATCTTAATTTCTTGTTCTTAGATTCGAGACGTATGTTAAGATACAAACTCATCTTTGAATAATTGGGTATTTATTGAGCCATTAATTTGGGCGATTTATACATAGACCACTATTAATTGAATAACTTGGTCTGTGCCGTTATAGAATCGGATCAACGTTAGGTTCTTTAATTCTTTCGTGTTTAATGTATTCTTGGCATATTGTGGTACCGTAATAGAATCCACAATAGTAAGAGAATATTTAGGATTGTAATCCGGCCACCTAACCGTGTCGATCCTAGCTAAAGTGAAATCCAATTTACGAATATCTGCTCATAATTTGTTTTCTCGTTTATTTAGTTTTTGTTATTTATTTTATGCTCTTAGTTCTAAATCAAAGTTATAAACTGTGGTTATTAAATTTACTGCTTTTACTTTACTTGTTTACCAACGAGTCTCTGTGGATTCGACCCCTGCATTTGCATACTGCTACACCGGTAGTGAGTACACTAGCTCGATTTTTATTACAAGAGGGAGTTTTCCTCCATCAATCTTCCTCCTCCCCTTTGCAATTTGTTCATCTTCTTTCTTTGGCATCCTAGAAATTTATCCATGGTGATTTTGTCCAATCATAGTGAGATTTGCCGGAGATTTTAGTGTGCAAGAATAGTTCAGTCCGTCCGTTTTATCCTGGGAGGCGAACGTCCAAAACAACCTCAAGCACAACTCGGTGAACAGGCAAATTTGTCTTAAGGAGAGTGTGTCACACACGACTCGAAAAACATCAAGACGATCAACCTACGGTTTTCTCCTTGTATAATTTTACGTTGTAAGTTGTATTTCAATATATTGTAATTATTTTCTCTTTTTGTGCTTATTATAAGATTTTATCTAACTAAAGATCCATCTGGAATATGTGAAATGAAAGCACATAGAAGGAAAAGAAAAGGTAGAATTCCATGTGGCCAACCAACTTGATCGTATTCCCTAACATTCATATAGCATACATTTGAGGCTAGGTTTGTTTAACTCTTATCAAGAATTATCTACACAATGACCAACTTAATAAGACCAACAACATTATAAATTGCTCTAAATCCTAAAATTTTGTACCAAGGCAAAAAAGAAAACTATGAAAATAAATGGTACTAGGATTTGAAGAAGAATGTACATCAAGATGTCCCCTAGAGTTCCCTTTATTAGACAATATGCTAATTGATATTGTAATATTATATAAATTATGGAAATCTCGTCTCTAAGTCACAAACATCATATTGATGTTACTTCAGATGTAGTTACACCAACCATCACATCTTCTAACTCTGAGTTAAACAGTTTTAACTCATCGCTTTATGAGAAAACGGAAAATGAAGAAGAAATTGATGGAAATTACCAAGAACTTCTTGATGCTTATGTTGATTTATTTACTAACCGGGAAAAATGAGTAGAAAAATGGCAGTTTTTTGAAAAGGTTAACGAGAAACTCTCTAATGAAATCTCGACTTTAAAAGGTGAACTTGAAAAAATCACCACTGAAAATAACAACCAAAAGGAAGCCATAGCCAACCTCGAGGTCATGCTCACCAAACGTGATATTGAACTCGAGAAAACCAAAACGGAAATTGAAAAGGCCAACGGAACGTTTGCAAAATTAAATACTGGAAAGGACAAACTTGAGGAAGTTCTAAGCATGGGAAATAATTCAAAAACTGGTCTTGTCTATGAATCAAATTTTGTGAAAGAAGGAGAGAGTCCCTCGAAAACCAAGATTTTTCAAAATCATAAAACAATACCTAAGAAAAAAAGGTTTGTCTGCCACTACTGTTTTGCACCAGGTCACATCATCAGACCCTTTTGCTAACAAAAAATTCATGACCTCTGAAAGTCTGCTCCTCAGATGAGTGCCCGGATGTACTCACATCACCAGACACACCACCATAAATCTGGTCAATATGTGTGGGTAAAAAAGAAAAGCGAGGAATGCAAAGTCATATTCACCACACTCAAGAGAAGCATAGATAGTTCATGGTACTTCGAAAGTGGGTGCTTGAGGCACATGACAGGTAATGTTGAGTTCCTAATCGATTACACTTCAATCAAGGGTGGGAACGTGAACTATGGAGGAGGAGCCCAATGTAAGATTGTTGGTAAGGGTACTTTATGTGTTAATCATATGCCTAAACTGAAACATGTATATCATGTGAAAGGCTTAAAAGTTAATCTCATTAGTATAAGTAAACTATGTGATGACAATTTGCATGTTAGATTTGACAAACATAAGTGCAAAGTGTTTGATAATACTGATCAAAGCCTCTTCACTGGGGTAAGTGAAATTACCTGGATCCGGCTCGCGGGCGGACCTCGACATCTCGCGATTGTCGGGAGGTATCGCTGCGTTTGTTTGTAGAGTCGCCATGCCGTTTTGATTTAGCCCAAAACATTGAAAAAAGGCTTAGTTTAAAAACGGTTGTTGTGTGATGAGATTTTGAGTTCGGAGGTCAGGTTACGCCTAGGGAAGAGAATAGCAGAGCTCACCCGAGTCGCCTCGTAAAAACGAGTCTTTCGATACCCCTTTTTCTTTAAAAGTTGTGTGTGTGTGTATGTGCTTTTTAAAAATGCATGGTGTATATGATGTCTACATTGTATGCTACGTGTTGAAATGAATTGAAATTGTAATGGAAGGAAGCCTTACCAATGTAGGTTCGTGTATGTCTTCCGCTCAGGAATAGTGTTTGAGTGTGAATAGTGTTCCGGGACGGACCGGGATTGCTTCGGGGATGTACCGGTGTTCGCGGACAGAGCTTCGACGTGCCTCGGGAGTGCTAGGTATGTCTTCGGGCAGTGGTTCGGCGTGCCTCAGGAGTGCTAGGTGTGTCCTCTGGCAGAGGTTCGGCGTGCGTCGGGATGCCTCGGGATTGTTGACTTTATTTGGGCAGAGGATCGGCATGCGTCGGGATGCCTCAGGATTGTTGACTGGACTTTGGCAGAGGTTCGGCGTGCCTCGGGATCTTCAGTTGTGCTCGGGCAGAGTTCCGACTTGCTTCGGGATGGACCGGGATTGTCTGGCAGGGCTTCAGGATGGACCGGGACGCCTCAGGATGGACTGGAATGCCTCGAGATGGACCGACAAGGCTTTGGGATGCCTCGGGAGTTCCTCGGGGCAGCTCGAGAGCTTCTCGGGAGCGCTCGGCAGGGCTTTGGAGCACCACAAGGGGCTCAGAATGCCTCGGAGGGAACCGAAAGGGACCGAGATTGCCCCAAAGGGTCTTAGAGGGGAGCCTGAAGGCTGGGGGCCGGGAGAGAGGAGAGAAGAGGGAGGTGTGAGAAATGAGAGGGGGAGCCCTCTATTTATAGGAGTAAAAAAATGGCCAAGTATGTCACGGGACATAGTCTGAAAACCAAAATTTTGGTTTTTCTAGATTTAAGGGAATATTTTGGACTTTAAGGGGATTTTGCAATTATGGTGTCTGGGATGCAAAATGGTCCGCACGAACCATTATGCATGCCCAATATTTTGCAAAATTCCTAAAAAGTCCTTTTACTTTTTTCATCCCAGAAAGGTCCCACCTTGGTTTGGTTGGTGGTTTTTGGGGTTTTTGTAGGCTACGGGTGTTCGGGATCACGTTTGTGTGAGTCTGCAGTGTTTCCCGTTCGCTTGAAAGGGAGCGATCCAGATTGGGGTACTTACAGAAGCCCCTCGACGACGTCACTTATGAAGGAAATGGGGTCGTCGATAAGATAAGGGTCCCAAATCAGGATCGCTTGCTGGGAGAGAAGGTGACCGTGTAGGTCGGTTCGTGAGGACGTTGTAGTGTACTGAGATGAGCGCTTGGGTTGGCTGTGAGGACGTGGTGGTGTCCTAAGGTGATCGCTTGGGTCGGCTGGCTGGACCCTTTGACAGGATTCCTACGTATCCCGAGTGGGAATCAAGCATGACCGTGGTGGTGTTCAAAATTAGATCTTTTAATGGATTTTATAGTTGAAAGCAAAAATGAGCAAGAAAAGACTAATGCTGAATTTAGGGAATGTTTTAAGTTATTTAATGATAAATTTGATAACTTAGCCGCCCATAATAAAATATTAAATGAGCATGCTAAAGCGGTAGTTACTAGAAGTGGAAGAGAACTTGTTGATTGTCTGCCTAAAGAAAGTAGTCCCATTGAAGAAAGTATTAGTCAAAACCCACCCATGGTTGAGACTAATGATGAGGATAACAAGCGGACGGAATCCCCTAAAATAACTAGAAATTTTGATCCACCAATACCTTACCCTCAAAGGTTGGTGAAGGCAAAACTCGATAAACAATTTGCAAAATTTTTAGAAGTTTTAAAATCTATCTACATTAATGTACCTTTTACTGATGCTTTGCAACAAATGCCTTCTTATGCTAAGTTCCTCAAAGATATTCTTTCTAACAAAAGGAAGCTAGAAGAAAATGTAACTGTTGCATTAACGGAAGAAGTAAGTCTTTGTTTTACAAAAAGATTACCCCCAAAATTAAAAGATCCGGCACTTTCTCTATCCCTTGTAATATAGGTAAATTTGATGTTGATAATGCCATGTTAGACCTAGGAGCTAGCGTAAGCCTCATCCCGCTTTCAGTAAGTAAGAAAATTGGTGTAGGGGAATTGAAACCTAAAACCATATCCCTGCAATTAGCGGACCGTTCCATTAAATATCCAGTAGGTATTATGGAAGATGTCCCTTGCCAAATCGGGAAATTAGTCATCCCGATTGATTTCGTTGTTCTCGAGATGGAAGAGGATAGTCATGTTCCTGTAATTCTAGGTAGACCATTTCTTGCCACAGCTGGGGCAGTTATAGACGTTAAACATGGTAACCTAACTTTGAATGTAGGAGATGATAAAATAGAGTTTAACTTGTCTAAATTCATGAGAAATCCTAATCTTGAGAACCCTTGCTTGAGCATTAACATGTTAGAATCAATTAGCAAGGAATTAGAAAGTCCACAATCTAAAGATCCGCTAGAAAAAAGTCTTATAGATTGGAAGAGAACTTTGCATGATGATGACGATGATGAAATTGCAAATTATACCATGCTTTTAGATGCAGCAAAGTTTAGTGGCAACAATGATTTCGAAAAGTTGGAGACTACAGCGGAGCCATCCAACAAAAAGGAAAAAGAGGTAATTAAGGCACCTCAAGTTGAGTTAAAACCTCTTCCTACAAATCTAAGGTATGAATTCTTGGGACCTAACTCCACTTATCCTGTGATTATAAATGCTAACTTAGGTCCTCTAGAAACTGAAAAATTATTATATGAGCTTAGGTTGCATCAAAAAGCCATAGGATATACAATAGATGACTTAAAAGGGATTCATCCAAAAATTTGCATGCATAGGATTGATTTGGAGGAAGATCATAAACCTTCTATTGAACATCAAAGAAGACACAATCCTAACATGAAGGAAGTAGTTAAAAAGGAAGTCCTTAAATTACTTGACTCAGGCATCATCTATCCAATTTCAGATAGCAAATGGGTGAGCCCCGTTCAAGTTGTCCCTAAGAAGGGAGGAATGACAGTCATTCGAAATGATAAGGATGAATTAATCCCAACAAAGACTGTCACGGGTTGGCGTATGTGTATAGACTACAGAAAATTAAATAAAGCCACCCGAAAAGATCACTTTCCCCTTCCCTTTATAGACCAAATGCTAGAAAGATTGGCCAAACATTCCCATTTTTGCTATTTGGACGGATATTCAGGATTTTTCCAAATCCCTATCTATCCAGACGATCAAGAGAAAACTACTTTTACTTGTCCTTATGGTACCTTCGCTTATAGGAGAATGCCTTTCGGGCTTTGTAATGCTCCCGCCACTTTTCAGCGTTGTATGATGTCCATTTTTTCGGATTACATAGAAAATATAATGGAAGTTTTTATGGATGATTTCTCTGTTTACGGATATTCTTTTGACGAATGTTTGAAAAATTTATCTAAAGTCCTACAACGCTGTGAAGAAGTGAATCTTGTTTTAAATTGGGAAAAATGTCACTTTATGGTAAATGAAGAAATAGTATTAGGACATATGGTGTCCGAAAAGGGGATAGAAGTAGATAAGGCGAAGATTGAAATTATTGAGAAATTGCCTCCGCCTATTAATGTTAAAGGAATAAGAAGTTTCCTTGGTCACGCCGGTTTTTACCGACGATTTATAAAGGATTTTTCAAAAATTTCTAAGCCTTTAACTAATCTACTAATGAAAGATGCTCCATTTGTGTTTGATAGCCCTTGTCTTGAAGCATTTAATAGGTTAAAGGAAGCTCTGATATCCGCTCCTATCGTACAACCACCCGATTGGGATCTCCCTTTCGAAATAATGTGCGATGCAAGTGATTTTGCGGTCGGAGCTGTTCTGGGACAGCGAAAAGACAAGAAAACACACGCAATATATTATGCTAGCCGAACACTGGATGAAGCACAAATGAATTATGCCACCACAGAAAAGTAGTTATTGGCCGTAATATTTGCTATGGATAAGTTCCGGTCATATTTGGTGGGATCAAAGGTAATCGTGTACACGGATCACGCTGCAATTAGATACTTGTTAACAAAGAAGGATGCTAAGCCAAGATTAATAAGGTGGATCCTTCTCCTCCAAGAGTTCGATTTGGAAATCCGTGATAAAAAGGGAACGGAAAATTTGGTCGCGGATCATTTATCTCGTCTTCCTAAGGAATTGGAAATTTCCGATAATGATGATCTTCCCATTGATGACTCATTTCCGGATGACCATCTTCTTGCTATAAAAAATGTCGAAATTCCCTGGTTTGCAGACATTGTTAACTATCTAGCATGCAAGATTCTTCCCCCAGAATTGAGTTATCAACAAAAGAAGAGATTCTTATCAGAAATTAAAAATTACTTTTGGGAATATCCGCTCCTCTTTAAACATTGCGCAGATGGAATCATTAGGCGGTGTGTACCTAATGAAGAGATCAATGACATTCTTCATCATTGTCACTCGTCTCCCTATGGCGGTCATGCAAGCACAGACAAAACCGCCGCCAAGGTTCTTCAATCAGGTTTTTTCTGGCCCACACTCTTCAAAGATTCTCGAAATTTCGTTATCTCTTGTGATCGTTGCCAAAGGACCGGCAACATTTCAAGAAGAAATGAAATGTCTCTCAATAATATTCTAGAAGTTGAGATTTTTGACGTTTGGGGCATTGATTTCATGGGACCATTCCCCACATCTTTCAACAATAATTACATTTTGGTAGCGGTAGACTACGTCTCAAAATGGGTGGAAGCTATAGCATCTCCAACAAACGACTTAAAAGTCGTCATGAAGCTTTTCAAAGATACAATTTTCCCAAGATTTGGGGTTCCAAAAGTCATCATAAGTGACGGAGGGTCGCATTTTTCACACCGCCAGTTTGATACTTTATTAAAAAAGTACGGAGTCTATCATAAAACAGGCACCGCATATCATCCTCAAACAAGCGGGCAAGTGGAAATATCAAATCGAGAAATAAAGTGGATCTTGGAGAAAACAGTAATAAGTTCAAGAAAGGATTGGTCAATAAAATTAAACGATGCTTTATGGGCTTATCGCACCGCTTTTAAAACACCTATCGGAACCACTCCTTTCCGATTGGTTTATGGAAAGCCATGTCATTTACCAGTAGAGCTTGAGCATAAGGCATATTGGGCAATTAAAGCCCTAAACTATGACTTGGCGGAAGCCGGTGAAAAGCGGAGACTACAGTTACAAGAACTCGAAGAACTCCGATATGAAGCATACGAAAGTGCCAAGTTATACAAGGAGAAAACGAAGAAATGACATGATGCTCGTATAATAAGAAAGGATTTCAAAGAAGGAGACATGGTACTACTTTTTAATTCTTGTTTAAAGCTTTTTCCAGGTAAATTAAAATCAAGATGGACGGGCCCATTTCAAGTGCATAAAGTATATCCATACGGAGCCATCGAAATTGGGAACGAAGCACAAGGAGATTTTAAGGTAAACGGTCAAAGATTGAACACTACATGACCGGAGACCCAATTGGAGTAGTCTCATCCGTTACTTTGGGCGAACATACCACACCATTTTAGTAAGTTTTTCTCTTTACCCTCCCGGGATTTGACATTGTTCCTTGAAACATTGAGGACAATGTTCATTTCAAGTGTGGGGGAGGGTATATCTATCCTTTTATTTTTCGCTTTCTAGTTTTAAATTTTTACTTGTTTTCTAGATTAGATTTAAATGCTTTCTAGTGTAATTTTTTTTTTTCGTTTTAACTTAGTTGCATTTTTCATTTATGCATGTATAATAGTATATAAAAAAAAAAAAAAATCCCTATGATGATCCATATCATTATTTCTTATGCTTGCCATTAGCCCTAGAATAATGCCTATTTATCTTTCCTCTCATATTTTTTATAAACTTAAAAATTTATCAAAAGAAAAATATAGGGATATTTCTAGGAAATAATTTTAAAGCATCATAAGTTAGTATAGCAAAATATAGGGTTTCATCAAGAAAAATGCATTTGATTAGAAGGAATCTTTATTAATCTATACTTGGTCATTTATGCAAATATTGAAAATATTTCTTTAAAATTGTACATTTTTTTATCTTTATTAAATGTTTATTCCCTTTTTAGAAGCACCTTTTGTTTGCATCTTTTGAATCACACCCTTTCATCAAAAATTTCATCTTTCCATTTCTCAAATCAAATCAAAGTAGACATCTTTATCTTATTGTTAAAAGAGAGTGACTTTGTCACCAAGCCTTAAAAAGCAAAAAGAAACCTATTACTTCCTAAGTAACTCGGGGCACGGCATTCGCTGCGACGATGCTTCCTTGTCAAACGGGAGTAATATCCAAAAGTATTCTTGATCTAAGTATTAGGAACATGAGGTTCGCAACCACAATGTCTCCTACTTGAAAGGATCAAAAATAACTTAGGGCTTTTGCAAAAATATAACACGTGCGAAGATAAGATAAATTTGTTTAAACTTTGATGAGATTGTTCCACTACCATCATCCATTTTTCCGCCCTTGTGATTCAAAAATGCAATACAATTCTTCGGGAACTTCTAACTTGTGAATAAATATTTATACTTTCTCTTGTACATTTTAAAGAAATAAATTCATTTTTTCTCAAAAATCACTCTAAAGAGTGAAAGCTTCTCTTCTACCAAGAAATGAATCTAAGATTTATCCTTCTAGCATGCTTTACTTGGTCAAAATTCTATATATGCTATATTAGGTTATAGTCTTATAAATTATCTCTTTAAAAATATCCCCAAAATGCTTCTTCCTAGATAAATTTTTAAAGGTATACAAAATATGATTAGAAAGATAAAGGCATTATCTAAAAGGCATTTAGGGCTTGCTACTTTATTTCTGAGGGATCATTCTTGATTTTTCTCCCTCTCCGTATTTTCATTCTAAGTTTGCTTGAGGACAAGCAAAAGCTTAAGTGTGGGGGAGTTTGATAAGTGACTATTATATAGTCATTTATCCTTAGTTTTATATACTTTTGAATGCATAAAACATCATTTCTCATTTCATTTTATGTTCTTTTAGTTCCTTTTTCATATTATCTGGATTTTACGCCTTTTGGTATATTTCTTGAATTTTAAAGACAGGTTTTAGGGTATTTTTATCAAAAGGGTGCTTAGACACTTCAAGGCAAAAGACATGGAAAAGCACCAAACAAATCAAGCACACAAAGTTAAATTCCAGGTGGAGCGGCGGTGCAGCCAACACGGAACGGCCGTGCACCTAGCCATTTTTAGGCCATTTGTGGCCCTAAAATATAGAGCGGCCGTGTCTTGAAGATCGAGTGGCCGTGTCATTATTCAGAGCGGCCGTGCAGCTTAGAGTGGAGCGGCCGTGCGAAGTGTCAAAACTCAAATTCAAATCTGGCGCCAAAGGGTGCACGGCCGTGCAACTTCCTTGACGCGGCCGTGCAAATCGTGACTGCAGATGTAAAGGCACCTTTTGATGGCACCTTCTTGAAGAGTCCCCTCCCAATTATAAATAGGACCCTTGTAATCAGTCTTAGATACGAATTTTTAGAGAGAAATCACTGATATTTCATAGATAGAAAATACAAACACTTGTGATAACAATTTCTAAAGAGATTTGAAGATCAAAGTTCATTGTTTTGTTCTTGGAGTTACTTTGGAAGAAAAGCAATAAAAGTGAAGCATTTTTCCAGCATTTGCCTTCTTTATTCATCATAAGTTCTTCTTACTCAATCTCTTATTTTTATTGCTTATATGTTATAAATGGCCTGTGAGTAATCCCCCTTATTCTTGGGGTTTGAAACTCAAAAGCATACTTGTTCATCATCTAAAATGAAAAGTCTTGTCTTCTTTCTTCATCTAAACAATTTCTTTATATTATTCTCTAAATGCCTTACATTTTGGAGATGTCCAATTTGTATGATTCAGTCAATTGAGAGAAGTACCTAGCGGAGAATCTCGATTGACTGAACCATATAAAGAAACTAGGTTTCATTGATCCCGAAAGTAGTTCAATGGCCTAGGGATGTTCCTTTGATGGAAAATATGTCGACTTTCGTTCTTAAAGGATTCTTACTAATTATGGTCAGCTAGAGATAAGCCGGAACGACCGTTTGTGATAGGGCGGGGATAACGTAAACGGAAATCTCAAACAGTTAGGACATAATTAGTGAAGAATACAACACTACTTGCTTGACCGTGAGAAGTAGTGCAAGCCGAACGTATCATCCTTGCTTTTTATGAAAACCTTTTATCTCTAAGACAATGACGATTTGATGAACAAGATTATGTGTATGATTTCCAATCCCGAGAATGCTTCGTTTTATAAGAATTTAATTAAAGTATTTTCTGTTTATGATTCTTTCTATTTTCTAAAAATAAATTTTATCTCCCCCCAATCTCTTCTATATTTTCTAAAGGCAAAAATATTCCCTAAAGTAAATCTTGTCTCTGTGGGATCGACCCGTACTTGCACCCGCTATATAGCCCGTGCGCTTGCGGATATTAAATAAACTGTTAGGTTTCGACCGAACAGTGCGCTTGGATCCGTTAGGTCGACACTCGCTTGGCAGGTCGAGGTCGCCATTTGGGGTTAGGTCGACCTGACTGACAGGTAGAGCTGAATCATACCCGAAGTAGGATTTGGATCGTTGGGTCGGACTAAGTTAGGTCGGGACCTGATAGGCCGGATAATGAACTTAAGTCGACTGATCAATAAGATGGCCTTGAGCCATGTAATAATTGGGCCTAGCCCACTGAGAATGTGGTGGCAATAATTGCTTGAGGACTGGGCTTTACTTGCTTGGCCCAGCTCGACACTTTTGGTATGCTCAATCCCCAAATAAAGTTCAAAAAAACACCCGCAACGGAATAAGGAAACAGCAAAATCGTAAATAAAACAACAGCAGCGTCAATTGAGGTGCCCGTCCCGGTTCTTGTGAGGTGCCAGCCTCAATTCCCGTCAGTCCAGCAGCAGATGAGGCGGCCGCATGGCATGGTGTGGGGCGTCCGCCTCAAGTCCAGAAGGTTGGCACTAATTCTCTTCAGCTGAGGCGCACGCCTGGTAACTGGTGGGGCGCCCGCCTGGCTTGCAGATCCTTGGCTTGTCTGATTTGTTTGCTACTTGGGTCACAGCTGCGTGGGGTGTTTGAGTTGCCTGTTGAACTGCATCATATGGGGTTGGAAATAAAGTTTTCAGCATTCAAAAATCAGACTAGAAAAATTACAAATTGACAGTTAACGAAGGCACTAATCAACTCGAGGAGCATAAATACATAAACACTATTAACTAGAAAAATTACAAATTGACAGTTAACTAAGGCACTAATCAACTCGAGGAGCATAAATACATAAACACTATTAATGACGGACATGGAACCGCTGTTGCGACCATCTCGCTTATGCGCTTCAGCGGGGGGTCGTGATGCTGCCACGCTTTTTTTTTCCGAGTTGTGTTGCCAAGATTAATTGGGAAACATGGTGGGCCCAACGTGCAGAACATAATTGATCTCGACCGCAAAAGTCGAGTAAAGGGAGATGTGACCACATTGCGACCACCTGATGCAGCAGAAGTGAGATTGGATAATGAACCTAGTCAGGAATGTAGGTAAGATGAACTATAGAGAATCATGTAAACTGGGTTGAGTGGTCATCCTCTTCCTGTGATCTTTCTATATCATGCAGTCTTCACAAAAAAGACCATCATTTTCAATATCATCTTTTTCCATACTGACAAACAAAACAAGTCTTCTAGCTAACAACATTTGTATTGATTCTTACGTAAATGCATTCTCATGTAATGATTCTATCTAGGTTCGCAATGAATTAGCCAACGAATATTAATAAATCATCTAGCAATTACAATTCGTGATAATCTTATCCTCCGATTCAATTTTAAGTTGTTATAAATTTACCATTTGCTTAGAAAACGATGAGGAAAACTTTAAGATATATGAATATGGTAAAATTGATGTATAGGGCTGTATGGCTATAAATCAAGTTATATTCTTGAATTATCATCCTAGACACATGTCTGAACAGGTTTAAGCTTGAACGTTGATAGGCATATGACTTGGATTTCTTAGGGAATATCCTAATCACCAAGGCCACTTGCCCAATCCTTAAAAAAAAAAAAAAAACCCTTAGCTAGCCATTAAATATATTTTAGGTTTCTAATGTTTTTCCATGTACTTAATTACCCACATGCTTTGTGAATCAAGAAAATGAACAGTCAAGTGTCTCCTAGAGTTTCCTGAGACATTGCATAAGGGCACTTCCTATTAAAGGGTAACTCAGCCCTACTGAAGTGTTTGAGGGAACTCCGGGTGCCAATAGGTTCGGGATAGCAGAAAAAATTAAGGGATCGGTCCAAATGGCTGTGTTCTTAGGTAAGCAATTTTCAGCCTGCTGTGCTCTTGAGTGAGTAATGCTTCTTATTTTTAGTGTTCACTTTACACCCCAAACTGAGAAAACAGATCAAGTCATTACCCTCTCTTGACTAAATCTTAACTCTTCAATAAATCTTAACTCTTCAAGCCTGTTGGGTTTGGAGTCAAATCGTGAAGGAATTTCGCAGGAGCAGTTTCTGACCATGTGCGCGACCGCGCTGAGGGTCAGAGCGGCCGCGCTGGAGTGTCGAGCAAGGAGCTGGAGTTTCTGGATATTAGCGCGGACGCGCTTGTAGGGAGGGCGGCCGCGCTTGGTACGACTCTGGACTGATTCAGTTTCCTATTTTGATCAGATTTCCTCTTGGATTTGGGATTCCTTGTGACAGCAATATTTGGGAAGACTTGTTAAGGAAGAAGAATACTTTCTTAAGTTAGGAATCCTTTTATTGCTAGGATTTGATTTCTTGTATCCTATAAATACATGTGGTAGCCTAGAAACAAATTGGTGCTGTGATTGTAACATCTGAAAATATTAGAGAGAATATTTTGGCTTGGTAGCGCCCCCGGACGTAGTTGTTGTTGCAACGAACCGGGTTAACAATTCTTGTGTGTTCCTTTGTGTGTGATTTATTTTTCGTGTGTGTTGCATCTTATTTATTCATTCTCAAGGCTTGATCCGTTATTCCGCTGCGCAAGAACGTGATTTTCACAACAACTGGTATCAGAGCTCTTGGTTTTGTCGAATCATTGCTTGGGGTGTCTTTTGCTATGGATTTCTTGGGAGCTTTGGAGGATGGTAATAAGGTGTTGATCGAAAAGTTTGATGGGACGGATTTCAATTTTTGGAAGACGCAGATCGAGGATGTTTTGTGGAACAAGGATTTGTATCTACCATTAAAAGAAAAGCCGGATGACATAGAGGAAGCAAAATTCGAAATCTTGGATCGGAAAGCGTTAGGGCTTGTTAGGCAAACGTTGACCAAGGATGTCGCGAAGAATGTTTTGGAGGCGAAGACTACCATGGAGATGTTGCAGATGTTGGCGAGCATGTACGAGGCACCATCGGCGGCGAACAAGGCTCATCTGATGAGGAAGCTGTTGAACATAAGGATGGTAGAGGGCATGTCGGCGACAAAGCACATAAGTGAATTCAAATCTACTGCGACCCAACTGTCTTCCGTGGCTGTTACTCTTGATGATGAGGTACTAGCGTTGATTTTACTTTCTTCTTTACCGGAAAGTTGGGATACGACTGCGATAGCAGTTAACGTTTCAACAGGAAAAGTGAAGTTGAAGTTTGCGGATGTCGTTGATGTGATTCTTGGCGAAGAAATTCGTAGAAAGAGTAAGGCAGGGACATCGGGGCTAGCACTGAATATCGGTGAAAAGGGTAAGAGTGGCAAGAAGGTGATTACTTGTTACGATTGTGGGGAGAAGGGGCACTTTAGGAGAAGTTGTCCGAAGCGGTCAGGCAGAGCGAAGGAATTGAATGTTGCTGAAGAGTTAGCGGATGCATTAATCTTGGGTGGGAGCAGTTCAACGGATTCGTGGGTTTTGGATTCGGGCTCGACGTTTCATTCGTGCACTAGTGCAGAAAGGATGGAGCAGTACATTCCGGGTGATTTTGGGGTTGTTCGTTTGGGAGACAATAATCCAGTCAAGGTCATTGGAAAGGGGGTAGTTCGGGTCAAAGCAACGGATGGGACTGTTTTGCGGCTACGTGACGTGCGACATATTCCGGATTTGAAGAGGAACTTGATTTCCATAAGGCAACTTGATAAGGAGGGTTGTGTGGTGACCTTCGGTTGTGGGACATGGAAGGTAAACCGCGGAGCTAGCTTGGTGGCTCGTGGCGGCGTGGAAAATATGTTGTATACCACATGCAACATGAGTCGTTGGGGGAAACGAAGGCGCATCCCAATGATGAATGGTGGTGGCCGAGATCGCCATGGTGGGAGAAATTTCACTAAACGGTATGTTGATAGAAAATTGGGTAATGAAGTCGGCCGACGCGGAGCCAATTTGGTCAACATGGGAGCGGGATCTAGAACGGTGATGCGATGGGTTGCAAAGAACACACAAAGGTTCCAAGCTTGTGATTGTGTGGGGCACGTGGATTCGCGCTGTTCAGGATCGATAGTTAGCACGCAAGTGAGCGGGGATGTGCAGGGAGGATCATTCGGAATGAAGACTCGGAGCATGGTAGAACCGACAGTTATGTTGAAGCGTTGCTCAGCTTCAATTCACTTGGATAACTAGACAAGAGGCCGGGCGCTACCAACGCATTAGCTGGCCACTGAAAACTGAGATTTGTTTGTTTCAAGACGAGGTATCATGGATGGTTTGTCTCCTGTGTGGGAGATTGTTGGGATTGGAGTCAAATCGTGAAGGAATTTCGCAGGAGCAGTTTCTGACCATGTGCGCGACCGCGGC
The DNA here is from genome assembly GCA_022495995.1 of Adenophora triphylla var. japonica. Taxonomy (NCBI): domain Eukaryota; kingdom Viridiplantae; phylum Streptophyta; class Magnoliopsida; order Asterales; family Campanulaceae; genus Adenophora; species Adenophora triphylla. The sequence goes on along the minus strand of JAFEMH010003892.1, from coordinate 90,134 downwards.
GAGGTCGAGCGGCCGCGCTGGAGTGTCGAGCAAGGAGCCGGAGTTTACGGATATTAGCGCGGACGCGCTTGTAGGAGAGCGGCCGCGCTTGGTACGACTACCGATTCGGTTTCCTATTTTGATCAGATTTCCTCTTGGATTTGGGATTCCTTGTGACAGCAATATTTGGGAAGACTTGTTAAGGAAGAAGAATACTTTCTTAAGTTAGGAATCCTTTTATTGCTAGGATTTGATTTCTTGTATCCTATAAATACATGTGGTAGCCTAGAAACAAATTGGTGCTGTGATTGTAACATCTGAAAATATTAGAGAGAATATTTTGGCTTGGTAGCGCCCCCGGACGTAGTTGTTGTTGCAACGAACCGGGTTAACAATTCTTGTGTGTTCCTTTGTGTGTGATTATTTTTCGTGTGTGTTGCATCTTATTTATTCATTCTCAAGGCTTGATCCGTTATTCCGCTGCGCAAGAACGTGATTTTCACAACAAAGCCAAGGTTACAGTGAATATTGATCAACAATTCATAATGCTAATTTACGTGCTTTAAGAACTCTTGCACACCTATCTGTTGAATAAACATTAAATGCTCTATTAGTAGGTTATGGAAAAATAAAAGGTCAGTTAATTAGAAAAGTTAATGGTCAGTTAATTAGAAAAGTTAATGGTCAGTTAATTAGAAAAGTTAGTGGTCAGTTAATGGTCTTAATTGAGTTAATGGTACATTACGTTTTGTACGAGTAATGCCTATTTAAAGGCCTTGTTGAAAAAAAAAAAAAAAAAAAATTCTTTGTAAACTATATTACTAATTTGTGAACTCTCTGTTATTTCACTTTCTTCTTCTCTTGTCTCCTCTTCCGCTACTAGATTCGCGTTTTCTTCTACCTTCTTCTCGGAATAGCACTCCTTTGCATAGTGCCCATACTTACTGCAATTATAGCACTCGATTTTTGATTTGCACTCTTTTGCGTAGTGCCCATGTTTGCCGCAGTTGTAGCATTCGACAATTGAATAATCTGTCCGACCGCCTCTCACTCGACCACGTCCTCTACCTCGCCAATTTTGTTGGCTTGACTGCCCTTTTTTCTCATAATATTCACCTTGTCCGCGGCCTACTCCACCGCGACCATTGTGGCAACCTCCACGACCGCGCCCTCTACCACGAAAATTTTGAGAATAGAGTACCTTTTCGTCTTTGATTGTCCTTTTTCTTCTTTCGTTGTTCGTGTGCCTCCAGAGAACCGGCAATATCATCGACTGTGAGCGACGCAAGGTCCTTTGATTCTTCTATTGCGCACACAACATTCTCAAAATTGTCGGTTAACGATCTCAAAATCTTCTCCACAACTCGCTCATCAGTTAACGTTTCGCCATTACGAGTGAGTTGGTTCACCACAGCTTGTACACGCGTGATGTAGTCAGATACTGTTTCTGACTCCTTCATCTTCATGCTCTCCAACTCGCCACGAAGAGTTTGGAGACGCAGTTGCTTGACTCGGTCGGCTCCTTTGTACACTTTTGCTAAAATGTCCCACGCTTCTTTTGAAGTAGTTGCACCGGCAATCTTCTTAAAGCCTGACTCGTCAACGACTCGGAACAACATGTATAGTGCCGCACTATCCTTCGATCGTAACTCTTTCAACGCCTTGTTTTGAGCCGCCGTATATCCCGTGGTAATTGTTGGTTCTTCGAAACCTTCTTCGACCACCTCCCATGCATCTTGAGATCCGAGAAGAGCTTTCATTTGAATGCTCCAGTTACACAACACATTCGCCAGAAAATCACATTTAAGAAAATATATCAAGTACCTGAAATGTACCAAGAATCATAGTGGAGCTACCACACCTCCTAAAATATAATGAGCATAATTAATGATCTGATCTCTGCTTCCACCAAAGGTCCCAAATAAGTGTTGAAGGAGAGATCCCGTGGTAAAGTATATTGATATTTAATAAAAAAAAAAAATAAAAAGAATGAGAGAAAATCTGATGAAAAGTTAACTATAGCAAGTACAAAACATGGAAGCTTAGTAAACAGTTTAATTAGCTAGAAAGCTAAATCAAATATCACCCAAAACAGTACACATGCAAAGGAAAACTAGTAGGAAGTGATCATCTAACCAAGAAACATGACAAAAATAAACTAAGATACTGTTGGGATTGGATCCTAAACTGCAAGGAAGGAAGCGACGGAGGAGTTTCTGCGGGGGAGAGCGGCCGCGCTCGGGGTGGAGAGCGACCGCGCTCGTTGGTCAAAATTGGGGCTAGAACTTCGGCAAAGGAGGGCGACCGCGCTGCAGGGGTGCGCGGCCGCGCTGGCGTCGGGGAGTTTGAATCCTGGTCTGATTTTGTTTCCTATTTTGTGTAGATCTCTTCTTTGACTGAGCTAGGTTCCTTGTATAAACTATATAAGCATAATTTCGGCCTAGAACATATGGTAGCAACATATTAGAGAGGTGTCTAATACATATTGGCTTGGCAATTGCCCCCGGACGTAGTTCACGAGTTGGTGAATGAACCGGGTAAACAACTCTTGTGTTCTTGTGTGTGATTGTTTCTTTCTTGTACGTGTGGGTGTGTTGATTTCTTTGTCTTGATTGCAACGGGAGAGCACCAATTTCACAACAACTGGTATCAGAGCTTTGGTTCGGAGGATTCAAAATCTTTTCATTAGTTGATTAATTTTGAATCGCATTCTTGGGGATTTTGGTGAAGCAGTCAAGATGAAGAACTCAATCGAGAAATTCAACGGTGTGAATTTCACGTTTTGGAAGACAAGGATTGAAGACTACCTTTATTGTAAGGATCTTCATGGACCCTTGAAGGCGAAGCTCGAAGACATGTCACAAGGGGATTGGGAGACGTTGGATCGGAAGGCGTTAGGAGCGGTAAGGAGTGCCCTAACCGACGACGTTGCACGGAACGCTATGGAGGCCAAGACAACGGTGGAGTTGCTACAAACGCTGTCGGACATGTATGAGAAGCCGTCGAATATCAATAAGGTGCATTTGATAAAGAGGTTTGCGAATGCGAAGATGTCGAGAGGGCGAGACGGCGGCAAGTCATATCGGCAATTTCAAAGGTATGGTGGACCAATTGAAAAGTGTTGATATTACTTTCTCCGATGAAGTGCTAGCTTGTTTTCTACTAAAATCATTGCACGATAGTTGGGAGGTTCTTGTCACAACGATTAGTACGTCAGCGACATTGGTGTATACGGAGGTTAGAGATCTCATCCTTCAAGAGGAGTTGCAAAGGAAAGAGAAAAGGGGAGAATCGTCCGTAGATGGGGCTGCACTTAGGGTGGAGAGAAATAGGGGAGACCTAAGGGGAAAAAGGTCAAGTGCTACAATTGTGGTGAATTGGGGCATATCGGTTATATTTGTCAGGGAAAAGGTGGTGGTGCGCACGTGGTGGATGATGGTGGTGATGTATTAATCCTAGGGGAGGAGCAGTCGGGTGAAGATTGGGTGTTGGATTCTGGAGCTTCTTGTCATGCTAGTGGGGATGCAGAATCAATGAGGCGTTACAAAACCGGAGATTTTGGGGTTCTCTATCTTGGTGATGGTCAACCATTGAAGATCAAAGGAAAGGGGGATGTAATGATGAAGACACCTAATGGGGCTGTTTTACAACTACACAACGTGATGCATGTTCCAGATTTGAGGAGGAGAGTGATTTCTGTGGGACAACTTGACAGTGAAGGGTATGGTGTTTCTTTCATTGGTGGGTCTTGGGAAGTCACAAAAGGGGCTAAGGTGTTGGCTCGTGGGGTTAAGGGGAAGACATTGTACTCTACCTACAATGTCGTTTTTCGTTCCGGTGGGAGCAAGAGGCTTAAGAACCGGCCTGTTGGTGTGAAAAGGGGAGACATCAAGAAACGGTATGTTGGGGAGGACTCAAAGTTGATCAACGTGGTGTGGAAGTCCAATGGCCCTAACAGAGAGCGGATTGAGACCAAGAACAGTCGATGCAAGAAACAAGGTGTGTCCAAGTTTCAAGGGGAGGCATTGCGAGGAAGGTGGGTCTGGAGGGAGAAGGCGAAGTTAGACTTGCGGGGAGAAATCAAGGTAGAAGCGGATGTGGGGAGGCAAGAACGATCTAACACGGAGAGGTTGAAACGTCGCTTGGTTTCAACTCGCCTTAGTACTTGAGGAGAGGTGCGGTAGTGTCAAGCCAATATGGAGGAGGGGAATGTGTTCGAAGGTCTTTACTCCGTGGTGGGAGTTAATGGGTGATTTTATGTTTGTTGGTTTAGTCTCCGGTGGGAGATTGTTGGGATTGGATCCTAAAGCGCAAGGAAGGAAGCGACGGAGGAGTTTCTGCGGGAGAGCGGCGCGCTCGGGGTGGAGAGCGACCGCGCTCGTTGGTCAAAATTGGGGCTGGAACTTCGGCAAAGGAGGGCGACCGCTGCAGGGTGCGCGGCCGCGGCTGGCGTCGGGAGTTTGAATCCCGGTCGATTTTGTTTCCTATTTTGTGTAGATCTCTTCTTTGACTGAGCTAGGTTCCTTGTATAAACTATATAAGCATAATTTCGACCTAGAACATATGGTAGCAACATATTAGAGAGGTGTCTAATACATATTGGCTTGGCAATTGCCCCCGGACGTAGTTCACGAGTTGGTGAATGAACCGGGTAAACAACTCTTGTGTTCTTGTGTGTGATTGTTTCTTTCTTGTACGTGTGGGTGTGTTGATTTCTTTGTCTTGATTGCAACGGGAGAGCACCAATTTCACAACAGATACAATGTCTCAAATACATGCTTGGTTGTTCACATGGAGCATATAACCTCAGTCACCTAACAAACATAATCACCTCCAAATTTAAATGGTAAAAGAAAGTTAACAAAGCGTTAATCATGAAACTATTGTTACTGTAAGAGTACATTATCCCACATCGGGAATAAACAAGACTTGTATATAACATATAAGGATCCTGGGCTACTGCCATTTACACCAATTGGTTTTAAGGTGGAACCTAAGATTTTATTATGGTATCAGAGTTGACTCTCTACACGTGCAGTCCTAACGACCCACGATGAACCCTCCACGCCACCCGTGACAACCCAACCAACCAGTCCACGTTGTAAGCCTTTGGCAAAGTCCGGCTACACGTGAGGGGGCTTGATGCAAGAGGCGATTGGTCCCAGGCGGGCGCCCCGCCAAGCACCAGGCGGATGCCTCAAGGAGGTTCAACGGCGGTGAATCTTCTGTTCTTGAGGCGAGCGCACCACCACAACCCAGGCGGACGCCCCAAGATGGATCCAGCAAGGTCATGGCTACAGACGGCGAGGCGGGCGCATGAGATTTGTGAAGCGGGCGCCTCGGCTGAGCAATCTTGGGCGGCGTAGGATCTGATCTCCAGGCGGGCGCTTGGTCCTCACCCAGGCGTGCGTCTCACGACGTGGTGTTTTCCTTAATTTCGTTCTTTTTTCAATTACGTTTTACTGTGTTAGTTATTGAAACGTGGGTATTTTGGTAATTGCTTTATTCTGGTGCCTTAGGGTTTAGAAGGTATTTAAACACTTTTAGGAATTGTTTAAACATAGTTTTTTTATTATTAATTTCAAGAGTTTTTCTCTTAAATTCCTGGTGGATTCCAGATTACTGCTGGTGGATTCCAGTATTGTGTTTGAGGATTCTTCGCTTGAAGAGTTCTTGTGATTAGTGCGCTAATCACGAAATCTATCGTGCTTTCGTCTTTGCGTCGGTTGGTATCGAGCAGGCTTAACCGTCTTTCATCACTCGATTCGTTATGGGGATCAAGTAACAAGGGCGATCTCGCGAAATAACCACCGCTATTGCTGCATTGACAACACCGATGGCGGCGTTCATGGCTGCTCAACAGGGTGCAAACGCTCGTGCTAATCGTAACCGTGGTGGCGAGAGAGACAGGGGTATTGAACAGGGCCGACGCCCTAGGGGAGTCAAAAATAGGGATGAAGAGGATTCTATTTCCAATCCCGATGATGTGGTTGATAGTGATGATGAACCGGATCAGGGTGGTAATCGACACCGCCAAGATTATAGGATTAAGGCGGATATTCCATTATTCTATGGAACCATGGGAATTGAAGATTTCCTTGATTGGCAGAATGACGTTGATCGTTTCTTCGAGGTTATGGAGGTGCCTATGAACAAACAGGTCAATATGGTGGCGATCAGATTGAAGAGTACTGCTGCGGTTTGGTGGGAGAAACTTGTTGCTCAGAGGCGACGACAAGGGAAGGGGCCAATCAAAACCTGGAGGCGTATGAAGCAATTGATCTCGAAACGGTTTTTGCCGGCGGATTATGAGCAGACTTTGTATAAACTGTATCTCAATTGTGCGCAGGGCAAGAGGACAGTTGATGAATACACTACCGAGTTTCAGAGGTATACTGCGCGGGTTAGGGTTGAGGAGACGGAGGATCAACAGATTGCCCGTTATGTCAATGGGTTGAAGGGTTCAATACAGGAGATGATGGGTTTGCATCAGGCGTGGACTCTGACAGATGCTACCACTCTGGCGTTGAAGGCTGAATTTATAGAGAAGTCGAGTTCGAAGGATTTTATCCCTTTTCGCAGTTTTCCTCAGCAGGGTAGTTCTGAAGCAGTAAATGATAAAGACCCAACTCCACAGGCCATGAATACAGTCAACGCTAGTAGTAGCACAGTGAACAAGGCTCCAACATAGAAAGCAGCGAATCCGTACGCCAAGCCAACATGGGATAAGTGCTATCGTTGTCAGGGATATGGCCACAGATCGAATGTTTGCCCCACCCGGAGGACTGCTGCATTTTTGCATGAGTATGAAGAGGATGAGCCTGAGGTCAATGAGTATGAAGACGCTGAGTTTGCGGAAGAGGAATCCGGTGAGAGGGTTGGATGCGTGCTTCAACAGATATTATTATCTTCCGAGGGCGAGGGCCAACGGAAGAATTTGATGCGAGCACATTGTTCTGTCAACAACAAGGTATGTAACTTGATTGTTGATATTGGTTGTACTGAAAATATTGTTTCGCAGAAGTTGGTTGGATATTTAGAATTAAAGACTCAACGGCGGTGAATCTTCTGTTCTTGATTGCTGAAATGACACTTATTCTCTATAAGAAGAGGGGGGGGGAGAGAAAAAAAAAAGGATAGATGGGAGTTAAGAGTTTGACCATAGGTGACAAGGATAATGTTGAGATTGTTGGAGTATTTTCAAAATATTGTTTTCATAAGAGAAATTTGGTTAGTGACTGTTGATAAAACAGTTACATATAGAGAAGTTCTTGTTTTTAATTTGATTCTTGGTTAATAAAATACAAGGCTGTTGCATGCTCATTTTTTCTGCGATCACATTGGTTTAGTCGTTTGCAGTCAGATTGTTTTAATTTTGAATATTAATGATACTGTTTGTTAGGACCTAACTATGTAAGCCACATAGTTACCATAGGTTTTGACAAAGAAATATATCATATGTTATCTGACAGCCAAGATAACATATGACCTTGGACAGCTAAGCCATCAACTTCAATCTGCAATTCTATAAATATCAACTGGACAGCTATGATTCAATCATCCCACAAAGATATCCATACAACCACTCATATACATTAATGTATCTAATTACATGTGTAGTATGATACTTTACCTATTACCTAAACCTTCTAGATCAAGAACTTAGCTCTGACAGCTAAGGTTCTCTCACAGCAAAGACTTCATCCCTCAACAGCTATGATCTTCAACATCAGCAGCAATGAAGAAATCCTGTGATGACCAAGATGTGCCTTGCCCAATCTCTCAATACAGATGTTGCCAGCTCATCTTCATAATAATCACATGCCTGGTTGCAGATTCCAGCTAATACATTCTCCAAACCAACAAAGGCCCTAAATGCAACTCCAACATGCATTCACTCCCTTGTCTCCTTGTCTCCTCCAACGGCTATTTCCTAGCTTATAAAAGGAACTCTCCAAGACTGAAGACTCACCCCTGTCTTTACACACACCCAACTTCTACAAACCTTGCATCCAAACCTTCTCAACTCCGCAACCAACAATCAAAACAATATTAAGACACTTGTAACTCGATCTCGGGTGTATAAACTGATTTGTAAGAACCCCTTAAGACCGACTTTAAGTGGGTAGTGAGAATAGCTCAGATTAGAGCTTGATCCCTAATAGACTGTACTTATTAGGAAGAGGAAGTTCAAGGAACGTGCCTATTCAATCCTTTGTAAATCTTAACGGGAACTAGATTTAAGTGGATTGATCTCACTTGTCAAGGCTGACAGTGAGGGTGGACGTAGGAGGAGTGAACTCGAACCACCTTAAAATTCCTTGTGTTCAATTGGTATTATCACACAACACACACACACATATACACACACATACACTATTCACTTGTCTTTACATTATTTCAAACACTTCTATTCCGCTGCACATTTAACTCCAATCTTTAAAACCGGTTAACCTCGGCGCTAAGATTTCACCTCATGTCAAACCTTAACTGTCTAACCTTTAATTTGATTTAGAGTAAACAGGACCTTTCAATTGGTATCGAGCCGGTCTTCACACATAAAAGTCTAACAACTTGTGAAGGATCAACTACCAACCCACCATGCCTCAACCAAGAAGAAATAATGAGAAAGACATTCCCCACATTGATGACTGTGGATCATTTGAAATATATGCATCAAAAATCAAAACTTACCTTGATGCCAACAGTATCTGGAACTGGTTTGCTCTTGAAAATGAAGTCACATATCCTGTATCTGTTGATACAAATGGTGGACCTAGCAAAGTTAAATCTCCTGAATTCCGGACTGATTCAGAAAGGCAACTTGTTAGTGCTAACCTTAAAGTCAAGAACATACTCCAAAAAGAGTGTCAATGACTCTCTTGCTCAAGAAATTGCCAAGGAGCCAACCGCAAAGGCCGCTTGGGAACTCATTCATACCAAGTTCCAAAAACACACTAGTGTTAGAACACAAAACCTATACAATCTTCTTAGACAACTTGACAACTTCAAATTCTACCCTGGTGAGAAAGTAAGTGCTGCAAAACCAAGGTTTGAAGACTTGGTAAGATCCATTGCTGATCATGGTAAAACTTTTGAGAACCAAGACTTGTGTCTTAAAATATACTCTAACCTTCCTCAAGAATATGAGAAGGTAGCTTTGCCAATAAGAGAAGGCTCAGAATGGAGCACCATGACTGTTGAACAATACTTTGGTAAACTTGAAGCATATGAACTAGAAGGAATGATAAAACTTCAACTGTTCCCTCCATCTCACAAACTCTTGCCTTACCGCCCAAGAAACCACCCAAAACCAATTACCCAACAAGATATTGATTCTATGGTTCTTCTCTCCCTCCAAAAAGTAAACCTTCCCTCAAATAACCTCTCCCAAGGAGATCTACCAAGCCTCATATCCATGGCCGTCGAAACACCTTGAAAGCACATAAGAAGTCCTTTGAGAGAAGCTATAGCCCATCCACCTCGATCAAGAGAACCCTAAAAAGAAAGTTGAATGCTTCAACTGTAAGAAGCTTGGACATTACTCCTGATTGTCCTGAACCAAGGAAACCTAGGGAAAGTCGATGCCTAAGAAATTCTCATACTCTAAAGAGATAATTCATAGTTCAAGATGCAAGCTGCTACAATTGCACAAAGAAGAAGAATGAGAAGAATAAAGAGCAAGTATTGATTGCCGACTCATCCAAGTTCGGTGATGAGGAATGTGAGTACGGTGACTACTGAAAGTGAAGGAGAAGAAGCAATGATATGCTTGATGGCTGGAGATGATGAAGACTCAGACAATGAAGAGGATCTTGAAGCCTTAGTCATGGCCGAGGAACTAAAACAGTACCTCAATTTAATACCTTAAATAATGAAGAATTTAAACAATTAGTCGGTACTTTATTAATTCAAATAAAAAGACACCAAACCGGCTTTGCTTCATTACTCACCGACAATCTATCCCAAAGTAAAACCATTGAGAACCTTGAAAAAGCCAATCAAGGTCTCGAAAGTCCAAAACCTTATGCTTGAAAAAGCCAATGAAGATCCGACGGCTATGAATTCCAAACTTCTGGAAACCAATATCAATCTTGAAAAGGAAAATGAATCCTTCGAAAGAAGTTTAAAACCTGGAATAGCTCACGGAGAAGCCTTGACCCATTTTAGCTACAACCAAAGACTCCCAAGTGACAAATCAGGACTTGGAGCTAATAACCCTACTATTTACACTTATACCCCTCTTACTGATGAAAGGCCAATTGACAAAATGGTTCTTGAAAGCATGAACTATGTCAAAGTCCAAGAAAATGTTTATCCTATCCAAACCAAGGAAGATCTTAAGGAAAAAGGAAAAATGGATGAAGCTAGCTCCAGCCACACTGATGTATCAACTCCAGATAGCCCCACTCACACTGACAAAAATCATATAGCCATTCTAAAACAGTCAAAAGGAAAAGGAGAACAAGCAAGCAAAGGTAAATACATATGGCAAAAGAAAGGAATCAAGGAGCAAATTAAGGAGAACCAACCATTGCCATGACAGAAAACCCTGTCCAACACTCAAAGACAAAGCATATTGAGGTCAGACATCACTTCATCAGAGACCATGTTGAAAAAGGAAACATTAGTCTTGCTAAAGTGTGTACTGAAAATAATGTCTCTGACATCCTAACAAAGGCTATGGATGAGAAAAGATTTGAGATGTTAAGAGCAATGCTAGGCATGATTAATCTACCAAAATAAAACAAAGGGAAAAACTCTTATTCATTGGAACAAAACATGTTCTATGGCTGCTGTCAACAACATTGTCTGACAGCTAACCTATTTCTCAATTCAAAAGCTTCTTACCTATCAAACCAAACTTCATTCCTACATTACAGAAATTCAAACATCTTAAAAACAACCATAAACCCATAGTACCAAAAGCTTCATCAACCCTCCTTCTCATCTCAACAAGCACCTCTGAAAAGCCTTGACGGCTAAGGATGTCAATCCTCGTTTATCCCATAGCTGATCTTGGAAGCAATCATCCCCATATCCTCTATCACTATGAATAATGTCTGGAGCTTGGTATGCACTCTCTTTGATATCTCCATATCTCTCCAACCAAACAGGGTGCCTTTCCATGAATGGATCAATTGCAGAGGTTGAGAACTGCAAAGAAGGACAGACCCTCCTTGGCCACCATTCTTCAACTGCATTATAGGGAGGATACTCACTAAGTGGTGAGATAAAACTGAAGGTACTGAAGAGTTTGCACTTGCTGTGCAATGATAGCTTGATCGACCGAGGACCTTCATCCTCCTCACCATTTAGAGCAAACTGGACTCAAACACTTGAGAAATTGAGAAAACAACTTCATATAGACTTTGGAAGGAGAACTTTGCACTCCCGCAAAGTTATCTCCAGATTCCTTCAAGAACTGTTTGGCTAAGAGTTAGAGAATCCTGGTGACAGTTGTGAATTCCTTGACGGCTATGAAATCAGTGACCAATTTTTGTGTCAACCTTAATCCTTTCATCACTTTGTCAAGCTTCACTAGCTCTCCCAAGGTATAAACCCTTTCAACTTTGTCCTTAACTGGCCTACTTGACTCTCCTTCTCTCTCCTTTCTTGACAGCTTAACCTTAGCTGTCAGATCACTGGTTCCCCCTTCAACTATCTTAGCCTTACCCTTACCTTTTGCTCTCTCTCTTAACCTATTTTCCTCACCTTCCAAAAGTGCTAATCTCTCCTCCTCCCAAAACTTTCTTCTTATCTCTCTCTCCTTCATCTCTTCCTCCTTATTGGGATCATCTTTGAGTATTTGATCCACCTCCTGCTCCAAACCTATATCAGGTTTGGAGCCTATATGACGTAAACTCCCTCTCAAACCTTGCCTCTCTTGTTTCATCTACCCTTGGACTTTGAAAAACAAGTCTCTTTGCAGTCTTAGCCATTTTGCTAGGACTGAACTTTGAAACAAGTCTTCCCATTTCTCTATGAATGAAATGAATTTGGTAAATTTCTTCATACCGAATCATTTCCTTATATAGCCAAATTCGGTTTCGGTCAAATTAGTGGCAATGATCATTCAAAATAGACTTGGCTTGTAATTAAGTCTCGACAAACTATGAATTTGGTTCTTGCCAAATCGAGGATGTTTTGGAACTTGCCACTAACATATATCTATTAATGTCTCTGTTTATTCACTCTGAAATTTCGCCTTTGTGTACGGAAATAACTCCCATGTTTTATGGGAAGTTATTGTACAAGTAATGAGTGGAGACAAATATCACTTTGTTCATGAACAGTCTCCCTCTTAAATGCAAAATTTTAACCGTTGCAGTAACCCACGTATTAGCCGTTGAACTCCACCAATCCCCATATCAAAACTATCATTTAAACCTTGCGATTTAATCCCTCAGTTAAACAATCACTCTTCTCCCTTCCAAATTCATCTTTTAATTCCCTCTGTTTTTTCTCATAAACCCTAAAAACTCTCTGTTCCAAGTTCAAACATGTCTTACCACGAAGCCCATGGATACTACATCAAACCGGAGTTCTATGAGCACAGTGGTGGAGCTCTCATCAAAGAACTCTTGGAATCCAATCATCTCTGCAATATGATGGAAGCTCAACCTCCTATTTATGAGAAGCTGTGTAGAGAAATTTTTATGAAAGGAGAAAGACAATCATCTGGGGGCAATCAAAACCATCATTGAAGGTGCGAAATCAATGTGACCCCCAAGATTGTGTCCAAGGTTTACAACATCCCCATCAAAAGCAATGGTATTTCAAATCTACGGAATAGGAAAGACAACAACCTGGAACCCTTCTACAAAAGGTTCTTTGACAAACCAAGCCGCAATTATCTATTGGCTCAGACAAACCAATCAAAAAGAAAGACCTTGATTTGTTCAAATCAACCCTAATGGATGTTGTAATCAAAGGGTTTGATGGAAAGCGGTCATCATTTGATCAAATAAGTCCCAATGAATGGAAGCAAGCCCTAAGTTTGATAACCAAAGAAGTTAACTGGAGTGTTGCCTTACTTCACAACTTTCAATTAGCCATATCTCCCTCTCCTTGGAAATACAAGAAACAAAATCCAAGGATGAACAATTTGATTCATGAGTGGAATTCTCCATCATATTATTCCAAGGTTGAATCCTCCCTTAAGGATGAGTGGCTTGAGTGCGCATCTTTAGTATCAACCGAAGCTTCAACTTGAGCACCTTCAAACCGAAGGGCAAGAAGAAATTAGAGCTTGGGGACAGCTACGAGAATTTTGATGAAGCCTCTCAAAGATTGAAAGAGAAAACTCGAGAAGGATATGAAGATATGGCAGGGGATTGGTAAACATGGTGAATGATAAAAGATCCAAGAGAAAGCATGACAAAGGTATTGTCATAAAAGAAAGAGCTCAAGAGACTTCTCAGCCAAAATCAAAAGAAGAAAAAGCCTAGCCAAGATGAAGAAAACAGAAAGGGAAAGAAGCTTAGTAAAGGAAAGCAAATTCAAGAGGAGATAGCCGTTGAGCAAGAAAGTACTCAAGAAACCGACAAAGGAAAGATGGTAGCCGAGGAACATGCCGACGGTGAAGAGACTCGCCGATCCTATCTTCAAGGATATTGATGAGTATGATGGTGAAGAAGAAGAAATCCCACGATGCTTTGTGTATGCTGGTGAAGCTCAAGGTGATGAGTTTGATGAAGATATGAGAAGAGCTGTTGCCGAGTCACTAATGGAAGTGAGGACGGCTAAGGTTGGACATCATCCGGGACAGCTATGGAAGCTTCATCTCTCGACGCCTAAGGTTGTCTCAAGTGCTGAAACCCCATCCAAGGTAATCTCTAAGCCTTCTCCTACTCTCAGCACTTTCTCTAGGAAGAGAAAAACAGATAAAAATGCTCCCCCATCCAAAAAGTTGAAACCAACCACTCCTCAACCCTCCTCATCCAAAGACCAATCTAGTTCACCTCATGACTCTGTGGCTCAAGGCATCCTAAATCTTAATCCCTCTAACATTAGTCCAAATGAGCCAAGTGTTGAAAATGATAGGGGAATAGCTCTAGCTACGAAAAGGATGAGCCTCTCGTTAAGGGGGAATAAAAGCCCTATGTCTCCCATTCGACAGCCTATCCCTCTCTCAAGTCAAGAATCTCCCTCGACAGTCCCTCGATCCTTCCCCCATCCCTGAAAACATTTTCAAGGCTTCTGAAGGACTTTCCTTAGAGGATCCCATGCATGTCCCTGCTGTTATCTATTACTTAAGACAAGTGCTAACAGAGGAAGAAACCCAAAAAGCCTTGAAACTTATCAAACACAGAGATTTGGCCAAGAAAGTAACCATTCTGAACCCGAAACCATTCCCGCACCCGAACCCATTCCCGAACCCGAACCTATTCCCGCTCCTGAACCCATTCCTGAAACTGAATCTCAACCTATTCTTGATCCTGAACCTCAATCCGGTCAAGAATCTCAATTTAAACCTAGTGAGACCGATCAAAACCAAGAAACTGTTGATCCCTCCCTTGAATACTGAAATCCTTCCTACTTGTGAACCTTGGATTTTAGATTGTGACATTGACTTTTCCTTCCTCTATCATGGCTGCCCACCAAAGATTGAAGGATATTTCCCATTTCCACGAAATTGCCAATCCTCACCTAGTCTCCAATCCTTGGCTGTTAAGCAAAAATTCCATTATGATTCATGCAAGGAATAGATGTGGCCTCATAGTGTTTGCCCATGAGGAATGGAAAAAGTACAGAATAGCTCTTCCCAACTCCTTCTTTCACAAAGCCCCCTTACTACCCAACTTCATGGATATCTCTACCATAATAGATTGGGAAATGTTGTTCTCCCAGCTCCTCTCTTCAAATATCAATGAATGCATTTATATGCCTTCATCCTGGTGTATGCCCCGTGCATTGAGCTTGCCAAAGAAATGTATTGGAGGATTTGCCTCAATAAATCCATTATCATGGCTGTCATTACAAGACCAAGCCTCGGCCTATGTTTCCCCCTTCATCTTCAGTACCCTCTTCTTTCATCCCCCTAAACACAAGATCTCTCCAATCCAACCTCCCTCCAAACTTCAATCCTTCAACTTTTGTGCCCCCATATCATGTGACCATTACAGACATGCAAAGATTTACAAGGTCAATGATAACCAAGATGAGACACATTTTGGAAGCCTCAAGCGTGTCAAAATGCGAGAGGAAGGCCTCCAAAAGAAAGGCCATTGAATCGATGAAGAAGCGTGAACTGGGAAAAAGAGCCTCGGTGCTGCTCCAAATGTTATTGTGTCAAGTGATGATGAAGATAGTGCTCTGTGATGAAACAAAGCATCAACTCTCAACCTCTCTGTTCTCACTGTCTCAACCGATCCACCTCAAACTCAACAACCCATCACTCTTCAATCAAACCCCTTCTTTTCTAACCTATTTGCAGGAACAAGGGGTCAAAGCTCAAAACCAAAGAAGGCTCCCTTATGAGGTACTATGAGATTGAGAAATGATGAAGAGCCCTTGTCCAAAGTTGTTCTCAAGGAAAGGCAAAACCAAACCTTCACCTATGATGATGAGATGAGCCGGGAATGGAACAATGAGATGTACTACAGAGGTGTTGAGGACAAGATGAAGAGAGTGCTACTTGCGAAAGAGAGGAGATCCTTTGCAAAGAAGAAGAGAAAGAGATGAATTTTCTTAAGAAAATGTTATGTTTTTTTTGGATAAGTCCTCTTTTAAATCCCTACCTTTAATTCCTGCTTTTAAACATTGTTTATTTTGGATAATATGTTTTGTTTTAAAAACTCAGTTGATTGAATCAAGAAGATTGTTCTCATCTTCATTGGTATATTCATTCTTGAGTATCTTCGGAGTTATATCTTTATTAGATATATTACTTTGCCAAAAAGGGGGAAATTGTTAGGACCTAACTATGTAAGCCACATAGTTACCATAGGTTTTGACAAAGAAATATATCATATGTTATCTGACAGCCAAGATAACATATGACCTTGGACAGCTAAGCCATCAACTTCAATCTGCAATTCTATAAATATCAACTGGACAGCTATGATTCAATCATCCCACAAAGATATCCATACAACCACTCATATACATTAATGTATCTAATTACATGTGTAGTATGATACTTTACCTATTACCTAAACCTTCTAGATCAAGAACTTAGCTCTGACAGCTAAGGTTCTCTCACAGCAAAGACTTCATCCCTCAACAGCTATGATCTTCAACATCAGCAGCAATGAAGAAATCCTGTGATGACCAAGATGTGCCTTGCCCAATCTCTCAATACAGATGTTGCCAGCTCATCTTCATAATAATCACATGCCTGGTTGCAGATTCCAGCTAATACATTCTCCAGTCAACAAAGGCCCTAAATGCAACTCCAACATGCATTCACTCCCTTGTCTCCTTGTCTCCTCCAACGGCTATTTCCTAGCTTATAAAAGGAACTCTCCAAGACTGAAGACTCACCCCTGTCTTTACACACACCCAACTTCTACAAACCTTGCATCCAAACCTTCTCAACCTGCAACCAACAATCAAAACAATATTAAGACACTTGTAACTGATCTCAGGTGTATAAACTGATTTGTAAGAACCCCTTAAGACTGACTTTAAGTGGGTAGTGAGAATAGCTCAGATTAGAGCTTGATCCCTAATAGACTGTACTTATTAGGAAGAGGAAGTTCAAGGAACTTGCCTATTCAATCCTTTGTAAATCTTAACGGGAACTAGATTTAAGTGGATTGATCTCACTTGTCAAGGTTGACAGTGAGGGTGGACGTAGGAGGAGTGAACTCTGAACCACCTTAAAATTCCTTGTGTTCAATTGGTATTATCACACAACACACACACACATATACACACACATACACTATTCACTTGTCTTTACATTATTTCAAACACTTTTATTCCGCTGCACATTTAACTCCAATCTTTAAAACCAGTTAACCTCTGACAGCTAAGATTTCACCTCAGCTGTCAAACCTTAACTGTCTAACCTTTAATTTGATTTAGAGTAAACAGGACCTTTCACTGTTAATGGTTCAATATTTTGCAGTCACAATTCTGAGTTTTCGGAAGAGACACCATGGCCTTATAAATCGAACTTGTCTGATCCTTTGAAGACCAAGTGAATTCTCTCTACAACAATTTCGTCTCTTCTATGTAGAACAACATTATTTTTTCTCCTATTTCTATACTTCTACAAAGGAGATTGTACTTGGCCAAATACAATCTCCAGATCACTCAAAGGCTTGATTGTATACACTATAGGGTGTTTTCAGTGATGCAAACTGCAAACACCAATTTTTGGAAAACATGGGCTCCATTGTATCCTAGAGACGATTCATAAGAAAAAAGTATTAATTACTTGTCGTACAGAAGCAAGTTTACCAATTAGTTTTAACAAGTTTATAGATCATTTCAGCAAGTTTGCAATAAATTACATCAGGTTTACATTTGCAGATCAAGTTTCACCTAGTTTGCAGTTACTGCAAAGTTTTGAAGATCAGATTCTCAATAGTAATAGAATTTTGCATATTTTAAGTTAAGGAGAAAGGGATCCAACTTGTGAGCTCGAATGTGCAAGCAACCCAAGTTAAGGCAAACATATGGTCGTCCTTTTAGGATATTACAACCTACAATTTAAAATTTAAAATTATGATCAATAAATTAAAGTTTTAAATTGTAATACAAGGTATTTTGTTGAATGGGTAAGAAGGAGATTTTTGAGCCAATTACTAATAGAATAAGTTAACAAAAATTCATTATTTGGGGCATTTGCATGCATTTAGTTAGTTGATCGGCAAGATTGAATATTTTGGTATTTCAATATGATGGTCTATATGAATACTATGGTAAAGTTTGGTCGCTTAACTGTTAGTTTTGTCTTATAAAAGTTATAAAAAAATATATTACTGCAAGATAAAGAAAAAGGAATGCATACAACCACTGTGGTTTTATCTATAGATGTTCATGACAACATTAGTGTGGTTTAAATACTGCTGGAAAAA
Organism: Adenophora triphylla var. japonica; assembly: GCA_022495995.1. Taxonomy (NCBI): domain Eukaryota; kingdom Viridiplantae; phylum Streptophyta; class Magnoliopsida; order Asterales; family Campanulaceae; genus Adenophora; species Adenophora triphylla. The sequence continues at coordinate 72,123 of JAFEMH010003892.1, read as the reverse complement.
AATCCTTTCATTATCAACGTATTGACTTTCTCTAACACGAAACCAATCACCATCACTCAACTAACAAATTATTTCAAAAAATGCATATAATTAAGGAGTAAAAGAATTTCCTATCCGTACCCTAAATGTCTTCTTCTTTTGATATCTGTACCAACTGTCCTTTTGGCCTGTAAGATTTTAAGTACATGAATCTCAATCGCTATTAGATTAATAAAATACCATTATATATGAAAGCATATAAGTTTATCTAAAGTCAATGAGCCTGGTGGATTAATTAAAAGAGGAATCAGAATATGGCACCAATATTTTTATATGGGCCATAAGTGACAAAATGTCCTAAATATTTTGAAGGACTAGTTACATTTTGAATCATCGACTTATTTTAAGGATTCAAAGAAATTATTGGATTATTTTTTATATGTTAACAACATTACTATATAAAAATGGTACAAAAATACGTTGATAGATTTTTTAAACTCTTAAACATAAAATATTCTGAACGTCTAGCTAAATTTTAAATCATCGGCTTATGGTTAAAAATTCAGAAAATGCATTGAAATTGCTTTATAGATTAAAGACAATAATATTTTAATTAAAAATGGAAAAACGAAAAAAAATGATGGTTTATATCAATCAGTAAATTATTGCTACTTTTTTTTGAAATAATGCTTTAAAAATTCAATTAGGAGAAAGGTGTAGCATTTAATTATTATTCTCTTACTTTACAATTACACTGTTCTTAAATTAAAAAAAAAAAAAAGGGTATAATAGATTTTGTTGTAACTTCTAAGATTTTACATGAACACAAAAGTTATATATAGGATTATAAAGTTATAACTAATCTTTCGGCTTTTCTGGGTCTAACAGAAAATAAACACAAAAATAATCTTTGACTTTTTCTAATCTATTACCATAATCTTAAGGCAAGTACATATACAAGTACTGTCAAGTACACATTCTTATAACCATTGACTCAAACCTCCATTGCCACATGAGCATCAAAACGGCGTGGAGCACACTCTTGTCAATGCCACACCACACCCAAATCCAAGCAATGACAAGAACCATGCCTCTTTGACAATCCTAAACACATGCCATCATATTCAATTGCCAAATAGAATGTACACTTGCCTTGTGACCATCAAACTTATACATACAATTCCCTTCAATATTTGATCATCAAACTAGGTTCAATATATAGTTTAATATAAGCCTATAATGTCACAAGCTTCTATATATAGAAGGCTAGTATAAACATTCTATAAGCATATAAACCACAAGGAGTAGATCTCAAGAACTACTCATACTAGGTACCAAAGAGGTATTGTGTCAATGGCTTCTTCTACTACACTTGTCAAGATAATTGCCATCTTCTTCATCCTCATCTCCATTTCCTCAACCCAAGTCCATTCGGCCTCAGAATGTGAGGAAGAAAGCAATAATAGTTGCAATAACAAGTCAAAAGCATTACCCCTCAAAATCATAGCCATTTTCTGCATCCTAATCACTAGCATGATTGGTGTGTGTTTACCCCTCGTAACTCGCTCCATTCCAGCTCTAAGTCCCGAGAAGAGCCTTTTCGTGGTCGTGAAGGCTTTTGCTGCGGGGATTATTTTGGCCACGGGGTTTATGCACGTGTTGCCCGACTCATATGATATGTTGTGGTCTAGTTGCTTGCCGGAAAAACCATGGCACAAATTCCCTTTTTCGGGGTTTCTTGCAATGTTGTCTGCCATTGGGACATTAATGGTGGATTCAATGGCTACTAGCATTTATAGTAAGAAAAATAGTGCTTCAATCAAAGCTGAGGGAGAAATTCATGAAATCAGAGACCAAGAGATGGCGGTGGGACATGTCCATGGACACCATCATGCAGGAAAGGACTTATCAGAAGGACCTCAACTCCTACGCTATCGCGTTGTTGCAATGGTATATCTCTTTCTGTTATATTTAATTTTTTTATGAAGGATACATACAAAATGAGTATTGCATATGAATGATATAAATAAAATAAGTATCAATATCTTATGATCAATTTGGGTAATTTGTACTTCATTGTACTATCTAAATGATCTCATGATATCTAATTATAAATATATTTATACATATAATGATGCAGTGCTATATTGATCAACTAGAAGAAGGCAACTTTTTTTCCTATTATTCAGAAAAGGATAAGTTCTTTTAATAAAAAAGAGTTGACTATCTGGAAGAGCTCACCTTCTTTTGTGTATTACATTATCTTCACTCTAGTAGATCTTGCTTTTGTACTATACTTACTTATCTTTTAAATTGTTGATCACTTCGTAATCTTTCATTATGAGAATATTAACATTTATCTGTGTTTTGATTGCTTCTTTATAATTGATGAAGTATATTACTGAAATAACAAAGATAAATTTTTCATTCATTCTGGAAAAAATATTGGACATATATATTACATCATTTCCTACACTTAATGGAAATTTGCTTGGCAGGTACTAGAGCTGGGAATTGTTGTACATTCTATTGTGATTGGGTTATCTCTTGGAGCCTCCAACAATACCTGCACTATAAAGCCACTTGTTGCTGCTCTATGTTTCCATCAAATGTTTGAAGGAATGGGCCTCGGTGGTTGCATTCTCCAGGTACATTTCACTTTCCCTTCCAGAATTCCTCCAGCATCTATTGCATCGTAGTGTTGTACGGTACCACAACTAATCACAATTTACTTGGATAATTAATGACTTTTTGCTTTTTCGAAAAAAAACTATGGACAGGCTGAGTACAAGACGATGAAGAAAGCAATCATGGTGTTCTTCTTCTCGGTGACAACGCCTTTTGGAATTGCATTAGGGTTAGCATTGTCGAAAACCTACAAAGAAAATAGCCCTAGCTCTTTGATCACGGTTGGACTGCTTAACGCTTCATCAGCCGGTCTTCTTATTTACATGGCTTTGGTGGATCTTCTGGCAGCAGATTTCATGGGTCCAAAGCTTCAAGGTAGCATAAAGCTTCAACTTAAATGTTATGTTGCTGTCCTTTTGGGTGCTGGTGGCATGTCTGTGATGGCAATATGGGCTTGATGTCTTAATCGATGATTGTTGATTTGAATTCTGAAAGTGAAAATTTCAATGTTGCTTAATGTTTCTTCGTTTTCATTTTCTGAAAGGTTTGCATTGAGAGAGGGATGTATCAACCATGTTCAATTTACCCTCAAAGTTACTGTTCTGTAATGTTTTATTATGTTAATAAATTTATATTCTGCTTCAGCAACTTTCAATTTTTGATTGAATAATTTTAAATTTTTAGAGTATAATTAATATTTTGAAAGGGACTATCAAAGCTTTTGGGTGCCCAAGCTGTACATCTTGACTTTTTGAGATCGTGTAGCTTCTCTCGCAACGTCTCAATCTGAAGGGCTGAAGTGGCCCCAAAACGCTCTGATACCATGTTAGAGAGGAAACACGGCAAGGAGAGAAAGAGAAGAAGACGTGAATTATTTCTTATTTTCCCAACTGATCTCATTCCTTCAGAATACTGTCCAATATATACAAATAATAAGGAAAAAGATATTTACAATATAATCACATATACTCCCTAAATAGATTGATACATAGCCAAAACAACAACCGTGTATATCATTGGAAAGATATACCCAGATTTTGTCTAATACATCTCTCACTCATTTTAGAAAGAAAAAACTTTTTTTTTTTTGCTTGCTAGTTGCAGGTTCATAAGCAATCTGTAATTTGAAAGTTATCAAAATATATACAGTTATCCAAAACATGTATTAAAGCTAAAAATCGTTTGAATGAATACCGTTCAACAATCTTGACCAAATCCCATATGGAGATAACCAAAGTTGATGTAGCGGAAGACTAGATATATGTCAATTCCTAGAAGAATTTAATCGATCCTAGCAAGAGACCTTCAACCCACGTTGAATCGCGCACGATTGCCGGGAATTGGACGAAAGGAGAACACTCAAACTTTCGGATTGAACAGAGTAAATTTACTCTGTTCAATCCGAAAGTTTGAGTGTTCTCCTTTCGTCCAATTCCCGGCAATCGTGCGCGATTCAACGTGGGTTGAAGGTCTCTTGCTAGGATCGATTAAATTCTTCTAGTAATTGACATATATCTAGTCTTCCGCTACATCAGTTGGTATCAGAGCCGTAGATCCTGCTGTGTTTCCTCGGTGCAATAATATGTTGCATTTGGACGGAAGACCGAGGACCAACCCCCAACAATGAGCAAGTTATTGATCGGACCTGTGAAAATGGGCAATTTATCGAAGGTACTTCGATGAATTTCGAACATATCTTTTCTTTTTCTTACTTTTCTCATGTAAAAGAGGTAGATTGGAACATACCTCCAATCTATGATGAATATCCAATCTACGACGAAGAACTTGGAGAGCTCATCGGTGTTATTGGAGGCAATAACATGGAGGCTCTACGTAGATCAAATTCAGAATCTTCTGATTCCCTGGATTGTTTATTTGGAGATGAGAAGGATACAAGCAGTCTAGCCAATTTTCCAGAAGTTATTGATTTAAAAGAGGAGCCTGATGATTCTGTTGATATTCATGCTGACAAAAAGGCATCCTTATTAATGATGAATTTCACTCTCGAGGAAGTTGAATTTGCTATGGATAAAATTGGTGCAGATGCTCCTGTCAGTGAACTAGTAGATTTCATCTTTGCTGTGATATGGAAATGGTGGACGGCCCGATTACCGAGATTCAAGAAGCGAAAACGAGAACTCGAGGACGAGTTCTTCTCAACCAAGGGAGAATGATGCAATAATAATCTGAATTATCTTCTGGAGATCTTTCATATTTCTGGTCAATCCTATCATCAAATAATTAATTCATAGTTTATCTACTTAGTAGTTTAGTATTCCTAGACTTGGAGGGATGTTCCAAGTTAAGTATAAATAGCCTTCTAATGCAATTGTAATGAGGCAGTTTTGAAGAAGCTTTTGATTAATGAAAATTGAGTGTTTACTCTGTTCAATCCGAAAGTTTGAGTGTTCTCCTTTCGTCCAATTCCCGGCAATCGTGCGCGATTCAACGTGGGTTGAAGGTCTCTTGCTAGGATCGATTAAATTCTTCTAGTAATTGACATATATCTAGTCTTCCGCTACATCAAAAGTGCATCACTAGGCCTGTATCACAACTAGATTGTGTTTAAACTACGAGAGGATCCAACTGAGAATATCGAATAATAAGGGGCTTAAAACATTTTATTTTAAATTGTAATGGTAACTCACAGAGTGCAAATGAAGATTGTGGACTGCAATCTGTTGCTAATCTGTGTGTCAATTGGCACCTGGAGTTCGCCCAAACACTCAAACAAGAGGTTAGCTTATCCTTATCAAGTGATAGGGCTAAAAGCATCCCAATGAAGTATTACAAGGGAACTCTAGGGGACACTTGACTGTCCCTTCATTTTCTTCTTGCTAAAAGCACCCTAATGAAGTATAGTAATTAAATGTCAAGAAACCGAAAAGATAAGCTCGTAAAAATTAACATGTGTCAAGTGGCACCCAGAGTTCCCCCAAACACTTCAGTGGGATTTGGTTATACCCTAAATAAAGGAACTCAATGTATCCCAATGAAGTGTCCTTAGGGAACTCTAGGGGACACTTGACTTTCAAATGCTTTGCTTTTTGCCAGTTGCTTGGTGATGATAATTTATTGAATATGAGTTACAATTTATAAGCAACTCCACACTCTTTGGGAGGTGAAAATCAAGTCCTGAAGTTTGAACTGGCCGAAAGGCGTCTCAAATGGGAAGTATGGCAACCGATTGTTCAATTGGTATAACAATATTAAAGATGTTGTGATGCCGAATAGGCTAGAGAATAGAATGACCGAACGATAGAACAAGAATCAATTTCGAAAGCTTCAAGCTTTTCTTTTTCTATTTCATATAATCAAAAGTCTGCCCAAAAAAACTTATAAAACACTTAAGCCCAAATCAAGCACCTTGAAGAAGCCCAAGCATGCCGCTGAATCCCGCTCGCCGCCGGCGCCCGCCTCGGACGTGGGTGAGGCGCCCGCCTCAATGCCAGAATACTCCCGCCAGTTTTTGTTGCTGCGATACTGCATCATCCTCCCCTCCTTAGAAAAGACTCGTACTCGAGTCAATACCCTCGATAGGAACACTACGATAACCCGTAAGATTCGGACTCCATCTGCAAAAGGATTTATGTACCCTTGATGAACTCTAAACTTCAATGCCTTTGTGACAACATACATCCAATCGCTCCACTGTGTTGAGACGAAATAATCAATGATCAATCTCTTGACGAACCAAGGAGCCGAAAGATTTGCACAATCTATATCAAAGGGGTCTTTATAAGGATGACTAATTTCAAATTCCCACCTCAATTGGTTTTCAATTGCATCGCTGTAGGTGTTAGTTGCAACTCCACCCAATGCAACTTCAGATGCCTGTTCAAATAAACTACCATCCTTTCCTCCATCATTAACCTCAGAATCCTTCTGATTTTCAATTCCCATTGAAATACCACTAGGGTTTTCAGCCTCAACTGAAAGAACACCGCCTTGGACAGGAGATTGATATTCAGGATTCACCGAAACAGTAACAATATCAATCCAAGACTCAGTCGAATCTTCAGGATTTGAATCAAACTGAGGGGGTTTTGACCAATCAACAAGGTTTTCCTCACTTGAAGATTCGACAAAAAAACCCTCTTTAAAATCAGCAGTATCAACCCAAGAATCAAAGGAATCATTAGGAATTGCCTTACCTTCGATTTCCGGAATTTCGATCCTCATATCGTCATTCCTCGAACGGTTAGCTGCATACCTATCATGAAGTCCATGATTTTGGCCGAGGGAATCCATCCCCTCTTGATAGTACTCCTTTTCCTCGGCTGGAACAACCGGATCTGAACCCCTCATCGCTAGAAGCTTTTCTCTGCGATCCAAGCGGGTCAGGAGTATTTGAATCCATCTTCGTATCTCATCCATCTCGATATTGAGACGGCATCGTCTGTACTACTGATGGTCATCTTCTTGGGGCTCCGGTGCACGGCTACTCCATCGACCACCACGTCCACCACAAACCACACTTCCTTGTTCAGCCATTGATATACGAACCGGAGCTCTGATACCAAATGATGCTGAATAGGCTAGAGAATAGAATGACCGAACGATAGAACAAGAATCAATTTCGAAAGCTTCAAGCTTTTCTTTTTCTATTTCATATAATCAAAAGTCTGCCCAAATAATAAACCCTAACATTGTTTAAATACTAATCCCTAGAACATTCTAGAGCCCTAATTAATAAGTAATGAATTACAAAAATAACCCTAATTAATTATTTTAATAAAACCCTAAAAACTTATAAAACACTTAAGCCCAAATCAGCACTGAAGAAGCCCAAGCTCGCCGCTGAATCCCGTCCGTCGGCCGGCGCCCGCCCTCGGACGCTGGGCGAGGCGCCCGCCTCAATGCCAGAATACTCCCTCCAATTTTTGTTGCTGCGATACTGCATCATGTTGGAAAATATGTTGTATGTGAAAAATATTGTGTATTTTCCTTACATGAATCGTTTGTCGTTTGACAAAAATTATTGTGGGTTCATGTTCCACTCCATGTGAACATTGAAATGGTATATCTAGATACAGGGGCGGACCTAAGTAGGTGCAAGGGGGCGATTGGCCTGCTTGATTTTTTTTTATTTTTTTTTATTTTACACTAAACGACGTCGTATCGTACATAGTATAAATAAACCTTCAACGAATAGAATTAGAATAGCAAAAAGAGAAAATTAAAGGATTGTATCTGCGACTTCAAGACGGAACGACGAACGACGGAAATGTCACCAGCGGTAGTAGAGGTTGAACGGTTGCAGCATTTACAATATATAAATGCCATCTCCATTGGAAATATTTTGAAGCCAAAAGACTAGTGTGTTTGATCGTCTCATTCAGATGATTGGTCAGCAATAGAGGTAATTTTATGGCATTATGTACAAAAAAAAGGTATGTAGTTAGCTTGTTGCTTAGATTATTTTAGACGCACTAAAGTTGTATTGCATGTGGAAAAAATGGCCAAAAAATAAATAAATCGGGGGCGCTGCCCCCGAACCCCCAGCTTCAATCCTTTGCTCCAAAGAATCTTGGCCCCCCTTCCTTAATTTCCTGCATCCGCCACTGTCTAGATATCCAATTTGAGATTGGATGAGAAATATATGATAGCTCAAACACTACCAGAAAAAGGTCATTTAGCGACGCAAATTTCCGCCGCTAAAATTAAATTTCCGTCGCTAAAAATAATTACCGGCGGAAAAATTCCGTCGGTGGTCCGCCGCTACCAGCCCGTCGCAGTGCTCCAACGGGTCAATTTCCGCCGGTATTTTTTTATTTTACCGACGAAATTTATTTCCGCCGGTGAATTAATGGTTACAGCGACGGAAAATTCCGCTGCTAAATTAATTTAATTTAATTAAATTTTCATTTCAGCGGCTAAAATTTCCGTCGCTGTAATAAAAATTAATTTAATTAAATTAATTTCAGCGGCGGAAATTTCCGTCGCTGTAATAAAAATTAAATTAAAATGAATTAATTTCAGCGGCGGAAATTACCGTCGCTGAAATTATTTAATTTAAATTTAAATTTTACAAAATGACGCGGAAATTTTCGCCTGAAATCAAAAATTAAATAAAAATTAAATGATTATAGCGGCGGAAATTAAGTCATTTGAAATAAAAATTAATTAAAAATAAATTAATTTCAGAGACAGAAAATTCCGCCGCTGAAATTAATTTATTTTAATTAATTTTTATTTCAGCGACGGAATTTCCGCCGCTATAATCAAAAATCAAATTCGCTGAAATTAATTTTAGCGACGGAATTTCCGTCGGCGATCTAAAAATAAATTTAAAAAAAATAATTTAAAATATCAATAAACCAAAATTTTTTGTACCTGATATAACATTTCAATTTATAAAACTAAAACTATAAAAACTAAAAATAAAAAATCAACGTACCAAATAAAATCTAAATATCACCGTATCAAATCGGGAGGGGGAGAGGGGGAGAGGGGGGGGAGGGGGGGAGAAGGGGGGAGAGGGCGGGGAGGGGCTCCCGCGGGTACCAAATGTCTCAAATGTTTACAAACGAGTAAAAAATAGTACAAACAAGTATAAAATAGTCCGTAATCAACTCGGGGGCGGCCTGATATTACCCTGGAAGTCCTGGCCGATATGAGCCATCAACGAGGCGCCAATTGTCTTTGAGTCTCCGCATGAGCCTCCGCAAGCTTTGCCCGCTCGCGTCTCCTCCTCCAACGCAGCCTCCCAGAGTGTCGACCCTCGGATCATGAAACGTGGGCGAGTCAACATTTCGCCGACGGCCGGTCGTCGCGGGCATTGCCGCCCGTAATCCCCATCCCTAACACTCGGGCTCCTCTCTTTGGATGTCCCTCGAGAGGTGACCTCGTGTCAAACATCAAGAACGAAGGGGACGGGCTCGCGGAGGCGTTCCTTCGGGAACAACGGCGGCTTGATATGCAGCCTGTCAAAATAAAACAAACAATTATAATCATATACACAATGTAAGGGGCATAAATAAATTTACATATTCAAAATCAAGTCATTTAATGATAGTTTACTTACAAAGGCATTAGCAGAGCGATCGTCAACCCATTGCGGAGGTTGATCGGGCGCTGTAGGATTTCGAAGATGGGTGCTAGCGTAAACATCCACAAAACTGATATTCGGACCATGCTCCCTTTCCTATAAATAAAATAAGCGAGATTATTACTTTGAAATTGTATAAATGCAACATTTAAACTGATTTAAAAGCATGCATACACTACATTTACACTAAAACCATGGATTTCATAGCATCAACATGGCTCCCAGCTAACATACGTACATAAACCTATTTAAAAGCATGCATACACTACTACATTTAAACTAACTTACATACCATGCGGTCGTGATGCTCGGCGACCGTGAGCATCCCCATGGTATGCATCGCCGCCGACCCCGAGGAGCCTGCTCTATTGGTTTTAGCATGTTCAGATATAGCCTTCGCCGCATCCGACCCCCAATATTCGCAAAATTGACGAAACACTTCATCGATCATATAAGTAGGTGTCGAGGGCTATTGTCCCGCCGCGAGCCGATTAGTATAATGATTTCTCTTCGTGGTACCTATAAAAAATATGAATATCTCGTAAACATATAATGATGACATTATAAAATTAAAAGAGTATAATCATTGTTAATTAAACTAATTAAGGATAGATAAATATGTTACAAATAAAATCCTTAAATAGCTTGTGAGCCTGCTCATCGAAAACATATCTAGCCGTCGCCTCGCTGATGTCTGACGCCCAATAATATTTAGCCTACAACATATAATGATAACATTACAAAACTAAAAGAGTATAATCATTATTAATTATAACATTTTAATAACAAACTAACATTTAAGTTTTAAATAAAAACCATTAACACATTACCTTAAACTCATCCCACGCATCCTCCTTACGCCTCGGTGGCAATTTTTTCCAGTTGGGCCAAAACTCGGTCATTTTCCGAGACCGCCGCATTGCCCGATCTTAGTCCCTGTGGTGGGGTATCCACCTACAAACCTGCCAAGTATATTTATACAATAACATTTTAACTTAAATAATGAATTATATATAAAACAAAAAGGAACCAACTTATATCAAATTAATGAAGAGTTACTTATCGGTCATAATGTGGCGATATCGGACAAATATCCTCCCATCGGAATCGACAGGTAGTCGAGTACCGGCCCCGAGAGGTGGAGCTAGTACTACCGCGTGAAGGGTCGACATCATCGGTACCGGATCGGGACGGTTGCGTCCCAAGAATCAATCTGTAGATGGGCTTAGTCTTAAGCTTACCCTTACCCTTTCTACTAGAACTCATATCTCAGATACGGTAAAAATATTAAAATATACAACTTTAACAATAGGAACCAATATATTCACAATACATCTAAAACTTTAAAGTTCTAATAATCTAAAGCATTCACAATACATATAAAACTTTAAACTATTAATAATATAAAGCATTCACAATACATATAAAACTTTAAAGTTCTAATAATCTAAAGCATTCACAATATATATAAAACGACGGATATTAAAAATAATCTAAAGCATTCATAATACATATGAAACTTTAAAGTTCTAATAATCTAAAGCATTCACAATACATATAAAACTTTAAAGTTCTAATAATCTAAAGCATTCACAATACAATTTTAAAGTTTAAACTATTATTAATCTTCGTCCCCATCATCATCACTGGACTCCGAATTACTACAAAACTCGAGTTCTTCATCTTCGTCTTCGGACTCGATGAATCAAACTCGGTTCCTCTTCCTCTTCCTCTTCCTCTTCCTCTTCCTCTTCCTCTTCCTCTTCCTCTTCCTCTGACTCTGATTCATCAATATCAATGTGCGCGAGATGACCTGAACGAGGCGGAGGAGTTGGCAAATTCACTGGTAAGATATCCTCCTCGGGTTCATCAACATTTTGAGGAATATGAGTGACATCATCTAATGGATGATTAGCTGATAAACGTTAGGTGGCACTGGCATTTCATCCTCTTGATATGGTGTTTCTAATGACGACTCTGTAGTTGTCGACGAGGGTAGGTTGTCAATCATGCTCCTAGCCTTGGTCATCCAGACAGCCCACCATCCGTCGGGTCGCGGACGAGGGTAGGGAGTCATGTATACCTGTTGTGCTTGAGATGCTAAGATGAAGACGTCGTCGCCATTATGTCTGGACGAGTCCTTTACATCGATGAGGTCAAATATGGCGCGCTTCTTAACACCTCGCACAGCATCCCGCCAATCACAATTGAACAAGACAACACTATTTCTACCCAAATACTCCACCTCGACTACTTCTTTCAGGACGCCATAATAATTAAGGTTTCCTTTAAGCTTTACACCGCTATTCCATGTCAATTTAGAGCCCCCGTAAGCTTTGGTATGAAACACATAGCCATTCACGAAATAACCGTTGTATAAATGAACGTTCAAGTACGGAGATGATGCTAAATGTCTTAACCTCGCAGCTTTCGCATCACCCGGATGTTCAGCTATCTATAAGACAATATTGTAACCAATTTAATACAATTTTAAGATTGAATGTTTAAAGAAGTGTATATAATAAATTTGAATGAAACGAAATATTTACATATTTCCTTAGCCAGTTTGGAAATTCTCTTTCTGTCCTAGTTGCGATGAGTTCTGGAGATAAATCCTGAGCTAAATCTTCAAACATTCTGCAATAGGGTTAAACAAGGCATTTCATATGCAGGTAATTAAACATGCATAATTTAATCTACGAGGCGTAAACATAACATCAATGACTTACTTGATATATTCCCCAACCTCGTCAGCTTAAGAAGAACATACGTTTCGACCGCGGCAAACTCTTTAGCGGTTAACGTACGCGTACCAACCCGTTTGCCGAGGAACCGACTGTGGGATGAAAATACAGAGATGTTTCCCTTAGACGGAAAACCACCATCGTAATTGCGGCCAACCCTAGTCAATCTCGTATCAACATCGGGAGGAAAATATGTTCCGACAAAGGCAACAATCTCATCTATGATAACGGCCTACGAAATTGAGGCCTCGACCATGGCCCTATTGCTCATCTTCCTTTTCAATTGGCCTAGATACCTAAAAGTCATTCGTAGATTAAAACATAAATAATGTTAAAGAAGGTATATTGTTAACGCTCAAATTATTTAGAAATAGAATAAATTCAATTACCTCTCAAATGGATACATCCATCTGTATTGAACTGGACCACCGACTCTAGCTTCGTATGCCAAGTGGACCGGTAAATGCTCCATAGAATCAAAGAATGAAGGAGGAAATATCTTCTCAAGTTTACACAAAGTCACTACGATGCTCTCCTCAAGCTTTTTCATGTGATCAACACGCAGTGTGGTCGATGTTAACGCTCGGAAAAACTCACTTAACTCTGTTAACGCCACCCAGATATTGTCAGGCAAGAGACCCCTGAGAGCAATCGGAAGTAGTCTATCCAGCAAAACGTGGCAATCGTGACTCTTCAAACCCTGCACTTTCCCCTCCTCTACATTGACACAGTTATCAATGTTAGATGCGTAACCATCTGGAAGCCTTAAATCCTTGAGCCATTTCAGGAGGAGGAGCTTCTTTTCCTTTGTAAGCACGTATTGAGCCATCGGTCTAACTGGTTTACCATTGATGTATACCAAGTCTAAGGCCGGCCGCTTACAGATTTCCTTAAGGTCCTTTCGAGCTTTTTCGTTGTCTTTAGTTGTTCTCTTGAAATCCATCAACGTGTTAAAAACATTATCGAATACATTCTTCTCAATGTGCATCACGTCAAGGTTATGTCGAATGAGATTTGTTTTCCAGTATGGCAGCTCCCAAAATATACTCCTCTTGATCCAGTTATGGGTAGTTCCAAACCCTTGTATTTTGGTCTTCGAAAACTTTTTCCCCCACCGAGGATCGGGCAATGTAGATACCTTCTCATAGACCGTGTCACCACTTAAACGAATTGGGGCCTTTCATGGTCAATCTTGTTCTTTTTAAACGCATTCTTCTGGGTCCTGAATGGGTGGTCCTCCGGAAGAAATTGTCTATGGCAATCGAACCAACATGGTTTTCCAGAGTGCGTGAGCGTGAAAGACTTTATGTCACTCGTACAATACGGACAGGCCAACTTCCCGTGGGTGCTCCAACCCGATAACATCCCATATGCAGGGAAGTCATTAACTGTCCACATCAACGCAGCCTTCATGCTGAAATTCTCTCGCTTGAAAGCATCCCACGTTTCGACCCCATCCTCCCAAAGCTGCTTCAATTCGTCCATCAAAGGTCGGAGATAGAAGTCAATGTTCCTCCCAGGGCTGTTTGGGCCGGGGATGAATAACGACAAGAACATGTAGGGATCACTCATACACAACTAGGGCGGAAGATTGTAGAAAGTGGCTATAACCGGCCAACAAGATTAGTCCAAAAACTAGGAACTAACCAACTATTAGACAACACTCTGGAGATTATTGTCTCATAAGTCTTAACTAAGATATCCAGAAAACAAAGACCCACATCATTACTGCTGAGCACACTGTACTCTCTGGCCCCCACCACCGTGCATGTCATCATCTTCAATGTTGACATCGTGAAGGGTTGTCTCCTCGCACTCATCAAGCTCCATATCTGTCATCTGCGATGAAGGCTTAGGAGGCAGCACACCCTCTAGGGCCTTGCATTGTTCGGAAGTCAAGGATTTTGGGAAGTCGACCGAGAAGTGGATGTATAATTTGCCCCTGTCATCACCCTTTCGCTTGAACTTTGGGTGCTCTTTCTGTTGTATTACAAAGACTATGTCTCCAGTAAGAGTGTTAGGAGCTTCATCGGCTTCTCCTGGGAATGTAATTTTCTGTCCATTTTGCATACCCTTCTCCACAACCACTTCCAAGACCTTCTTCTCCTGTACAACCTTTTCGCCCTTGCATTGTGGGCAGCGGTCCTTGTCATTGATAGTTTCTCCAGTACCCTTACATTGCAGGGGTTAGGGTTTAGGGGTTAGGGTTTATAAGGGTTTAGGGTTTAGGGGTTAGGGGTTAGGGGTTAGGGTTTAGGATTAATTAGTGTATAGTGTATAGGGTATAGTGTATAGGGTATAGTGTATAGGGTATAGGGTATAGGGTATAGGGTATAGGGTATAGTGTATAGGGTATTTATTGACTCATATTTATTTTTTTAGTGTAATTTAAAATAATTTTCATGTTTTATATAATTATAAAGAATGATATTTATTAAATTAAAATTAATAAATATTTATGTGGTATTTATTTTTTCAAAAATAATATTTATTGACTCATATTTATTTTTATGAGAGTAATTTAAAATAACTTTCATATTTTACATAAAAAATAATGATATTTATTAAATTAAAATTAATAATTATTTATGATTTATTTATTTTTTCAAAAATATCATAAATATTTGTGATATTTTAATGTTTTTTAGTTTGTTATTTTGTTATTTAGTTCTAAAAATAAACAAAAATTTCATTTTATTATCAGCAACGGAATATTTCCGTCGCTGATAAATAAAAAAAATATTAACTTATCAGCGGCGGAAATATTCCGTCGGTGTTTAATCAAAAAAAAAACATTTAATTTCAGCGTCGGAATATTTCCGACGTTGATAAATTAAAAAAAAATTAATTATTCAGCGGCGGAAATATTCCGTCGGTGTAATATTCCAAAAAAATAATAAAAAAAAATTTAATTTCACCGTCGAAATATTTCCGACGCTGTTAAATAAAAAAATAAAAAATGATATATTTTCACCGTCAGAATAATTCCGTCGCTGATAAAGATTTAGCGGCGGAATATTCCGTCGGTAAATCAACCGCGAAAATAGTGGCGGTAATTAAACGAATATTCGAGGAATATTCGTTTTAGCGGTGGAATTTAGCGGCGGAATTAAATTCCGTCGCTAAATTTGACGCCAAAATAATTCCGACGCTAAAGCTTATATTCCGCCGCTATTTAGCGACGAAATGAGTCCGTCGCTGATAATTCCGTCGCTAAAACGCCTGTTTCTGGTAGTGAAAGTTGGTGGGTTGAAAGTGTAAACTTTTAGAATTTAACCACACTATTGATGTGCCATGATTCCCAAATTAATTAAGGGATTAATTGGGATCATTACCATGGGTTTTGGGGTTACAAGTTGTGGAATAAAACTCCATCAATACAAGGTAATGACTCCCATATTAATACAATGATTAATTAAAAATTTATCATATGGTTGTTGAAGATAAAACTAGAGAAACTCACAACAAATGAAAAGAACTTTTTCCATCAATCTTTGATGGATGTGTATTTCCCATCCAAATTATGCACTTTTAGGCTTTTCTTGAGTTTGATTCCCGAGTTTTATGTATATTTGATATGGTGTGTGAGTGTTTTAAAAGTACAGGGATTGAAGTGCAACAATGTTGAAAATGGAGGATTGGAGCGTACTTTGGAAGCTTTTGGATCAAATTGTAATTTTGGAAAATTTGGGACAAAACTGACATTTGGAAGTTCAAGGGCCAAATTGGAAATCTTGGAAAGTTCAGGGACTAAATTGGAAATATGGAATTTTTGGACGAATTTGATTTATAAAAATTCGTGAGTTAAAGTTAAAAATAAAATCTCAAAGAGCGAAGTGCAAAAGAAGTCATTATAGTGGCCAAAGGGCGAGTGCAAAATTGCGGAACGAACCGAATAATAAAGGTACTAAAACAAGGCTAAATGGGTGCTGGGCAAATGGACAAGTGGCCGGCCAATGGAGCAGGTCTAGGCCAATGCTTGGGGCCAAGGCAAGGCTGGAAGGAAATGTGCTCAAGTGAAGAGACAAAAATTGGTCGATCGAACCTTTATCAAATTGGCCGATCGACCCTTTCTCAAGTCAAGGGCGACCGCGCTCAGTCCAAGGGCGACCGCGCTCGGAGAAGAATTACGTACACAAAGTTTCTGCCAAGTAGAGAGGACGTGCCGAAATCAAGAGCGGCCGTGCTCCTCCGTTTTCAGCAACAGAATTTATATCTTAATTGAGGGCAGACTTGTCTTTTCTCAGCTTGGGTCCATAGAATTGCCCTATTCTCTATATATTCTGCAGCCACACGTTAGTTTAGCATAGGATAGTTTTATTGTTTATTTTAACAACACAATTGAGGAGAAGAATTCATCATTCCAGGTTTTTATTATTTGTAAATTATGAGTAGCTAAATTCTTAGATTTGTAGATTGTTTTGATCTTCACCGGATTTCTATGCAATAGTATTTTAATTCTTTCAATTTAATTCCTTCTAGTTCAATAATAGATCTTAATTTCTTGTTCTTAGATTCGAGACGTATGTTAAGATACAAACTCATCTTTGAATAATTGGGTATTTATTGAGCCATTAATTTGGGCGATTTATACATAGACCACTATTAATTGAATAACTTGGTATGTGCCGTAATAGAATCAGATCAACGTTAGGTTCTTTAATTCTTTCGTGTTTAATGTATTCTTGGCATATTGTGGTACCGTAATAGAATCCACAATAGTAAGAGAATATTTAGGATTGTAATCCGGCCACCTAACCGTGTCGATCCTAGCTAAAGTGAATGAATCCTTGAAGTTGAGTTAATGTTTTATAATTAAAATTCTGCATAGAATGATGGTGAAGTGAAATCCAATTTACGAATCTCTGCTCATAATTTGTTTTCTCGTTTATTTAGTTTTTGTTATTTATTTTATGCTCTTAGTTCTAAATCAAAGTTATAAACTGTGGTTATTAAATTTACTGCTTTTACTTTACTTGTTTACCAACGAGTCTCTGTGGATTCGACCCCTGCATTTGCATACTGCTACACCGGTAGTGAGTACACTTGCTCGGTTTTTATTACAAGAGGGAGTTTTCCTCCATCAAATTTTTGGCGCCGTTGCCGGGGACTTGTTGCAAGTAAACAAGTAGGTTAGGTAGTGAATGCAAGGTCGTCGTTCTTTGAAGCGTACATTGGTGCCATTGAACGACAACATAAACAGACTTAATAAAGCTAAAGACACTAAGCTTCTTGAGGAAGTATTTGAGGGCGATCCCCTCTTTAATCCCCTTTTCTCAGATTCTGACACCGAATCAGAACCCTCCACTACCGAGGTAGAGGAAGAGAAAGCCGAGATGGCAGTACCACCGGCGCAGACTATGAATGATTTCCTTAGACCTAGGGTAGACACATCTACCTCATGCATAGTCTTTGTCAAGCGGCCAAAAATCTAGAGGTCAAAGGACAATACTTTGCCATGTTGCCAAGCTTTCACGGATTGCCTGGTGAGGATGCACTCACGTTCCTTAAAGAGTATATTATTGTTGTTGCTCAATTTTTGTTAAGAAAGGGAGTAACGGAGGAGCAAATTAGACTGAAGTGTTTTCCTTACACTCTTAAGGGAGTGGCTAAAACATGGTTGATGATGCTTGCACCGAGCAGCATCAGTACTTGGGGAGAATTACAAGATGTGTTCCTTAAAAGATATTACCCACATCATCTGTTGGCCGGTTTTAGACAGAAATTGATGACATTTTCCCAAGATGTGGGGGAGCCCTTTCATGAGGCATGGGAAAGATTTAATACAATGTTAATGCAATGTCCCCAACACAATTTCACACTACCCTCACTGAACCAAGCCTTTTACGATGGCTTGAATGAAAATGGTCAATCAATAGTTGACAATGCTGCTGGAGGCTCGATAGGAGCCAAGACCCCGGAAGAAACTAAAGCTTTATTTGAGATGTTGAGTGCTAACTCTCAACAAAAGAGTTCGAGGGGTAAAACAAGGGGGGTACTTGAATTGAATGCTAGTGATAATATTTCAAAGCAGATTGCACTTTTAAATAATAAATTGGATAAATTGACTGCTTGTGACACTTCTGCTGGTGCCAATGTTATTACTGATTATTGTACGAATTGTGGTTTTTCATCTCATGTGACTAATATGTGTCCAAGTGCAGCAAATTTCTCTTATCATCCTGAACAGGCACATGCGTTCAATGGATATGTACCAAGACCACCACCCCAAGGCTACCCATACGGTAACTACAATCCATGGGGTGGCCATCATAATCAGCAAGCAAAACCTCTTCATGTGCCACCACCTGGACAACATGGTAGGGAGCCTTGGGAGCTGGCAGTTCAGCAGTTAAGGATGGAGATGCAGCAAAGTAATAGAAATACAGAAGCTGCGTTTGAAAAGGTGGGCACACAAGTAGAGCAACTTGTGAAGGTTGCCCAAGAGTTGATGAAAGAGAAGAACCCACCTGAGCAAGTAAAGTCAATCACAACAGTGTGGGATGAAAGTGAGGAAATTGAGGAGGTATTTCTTTCTTCCCTTGATAATTTTGAATGTGATAATAGTGATAATGTTAGTGAGGAAGAGGATGAGATGGAGGAGGTTAAATATGTATTTTCTGCATTAAATTTAGAAACCCCTCCCCCCAATGTTGTGAAAACCACATCCCAGAGAGGTGTGGAGTTTGAAAAGATTAAACATGTTCAAAAAGACCCCGGGTGTTTCACTATCCCAATTTCTTTAGGGGGTCAAAATTTTAAAGGTTTGTTGGATCTTGGGGCAAGTGTAAATGTGATGCTCTTTCATGTTTTTAGAAGTTTGAGGGTATGTGTATTGAAACCACCCATGAGAGACTTGCAATTGGCGGATCTCTCAATCAAAAGACCTCTAGGGGTTCTTGAAGGGGTGTTGGTTAAAATTGATAAAATTATTATCCCCATTGACTTTTATGTGATGTGTATGGAGGGATCAAGTGAGGAGCAACTGAAAACTCCCATTCTGCTTGGGAGGCCATTTATGTTTGACACTAAGGCCACCATTGATGTGTGTCAAGGGGTGGTGTCCTTGAGAGGTATGGGGGAGGAATGTAAATTTTGTATGCTTAAAAATGATAAGAAACCCTTCCCTACAGATGGTTTCGTAGGAGCCATAACCGATTTTCCAATTTTTAAAGATGATGTGAATGGATGTGAGAAAAGTGGGGATAATGCGGACGTTTGTCCCTTGGCTAGTAACATTAAGGCCGACCAATACTCTAGGAGTAACGGATCGTATCACTCCCCACACGACTCCCATAAAGAGTCGAATCCATCACATTTACCACAAGGGCCTTCAAAATCGAGAGTTAGTGAGAAGAGTTATAGTGATTTATCTGATTCTATATTTTTAAATATTTTTGTGCATGATAACTCTCTTGATCTTGGTTGTGAGAATGGTGTTCTGCAGGTTGCAGAAAAGGTTGAGTTTGGGGGTGGAAACCCCAATAAAAAGAAATGAAAGAGGGGCAAGCACAAGCGTAAAGTTTTAAAAATAAATGTGGCTTCACCCCTACTTGTTGACAATGGAGAGCTGACTTGGAAAGAGAAGGGCGTTTGTGCCCGTGAGGAAAGGAGATGGTCCAAAGGCCGCAAAGCAAAGACCAAGTAAGCTTGGGACCATAGTCGGGCTAACGACTTTAACCAAATGCGCTGCTTGGGAGGCAACCCAATGAGGTATGTTTTTTTTTTTTTAATTACTGTTTAGTAGTGTCTTGCCATCCGTTAAGCCCAAGGCACGCTTTTGTTCTCTGTGCTCTGAGGACATAGCATGTTTTGAGTTTGGGGGTGGACATCTCTCCTAGTTTGTGGGTTTATAGGGGAGTGTATATAGTGTCACCCTCCAAAAAAATAGAAAAATTTAAAAATTTTGTTCTTTTCGCAGTTGGGATGTTGGCCAAAGTCTGTGATGATTAGAGTGTGCTTTAATTTTAAAATCACATGTGCTATTATTAGTGTGGTGATTGGGATTGCATTGAAACATTTAAATTATGATTGCACCACCTCTCACTTCCGTATCATTTTCTTGGTCATTGTCATCAACTTAGGTGCCTTTTATTGGATCACTTTGTGTATTCTCGGGGTCCCTAGAACATGTTTGCATGGTTGTCAATAGGTTACTTGATATATATGGCTATTCTTTGAATCCCTTTTTGTGAGCCTTAAACTTTTTAGTCACTTATATAAAATTTTCCGCTAGAACCCCTTTTGAGCTTGAAAAAGAATGGAATCTCTCACAAAGTGGGAGGTTATCCTAGACCACCATTCGCCTTCATTTGTACCTTCATTATCCCACCCTTTTAACTTATACACTATTTTCTCACCTTTTCAAGAAAGTGAAACTAGGGAAAGAATGGGGATATTTTGGGGGATGTTATGAAAATCAAAGGATTGAGTGGAAATTGGTCACGAAAATAAAAAAATGGGTCATGTTATGTAATGAAAAGAGGGGCTTGAGCAAAATATTAAATGCACATTCTTCGTGATATATTTGTGCAAAAAAAAAATGAAGCCTAGCCCTCTCTAATGTTGAAGTGGAAATTATGTGTCAAGGTGACCAAAGAAAGTAATGGAATGTGCTCAACCCCATGTCAATGTATGAAAAAGTTTTAGTTTGTGGGTTGGCACATTGGGAAGTAATAAGGGTGAGTGGAGGTTGTATTGTTAAAAGAAGACTTTCTAGTTTCACTTTCTTATGTTCGTATGTCCTTACCTTCATTTATAACCATGAACCTAGCCCTGCGATCTTTCGCACTTAACTTTTAAGCCATATTATTCTTTCAATATCGAGTAACCGGGTTGACAATCGTGTAAATATGCATATGAGTGTCCTTTTTGGGTTGTACTGTCTATGACATATTGATTTAGAGCATCACTTAGTGAATCCATAAACAATCTTAGGTTGTTGGCAGTGACCTCCCATAATTCATTCATCATTCATGCCGCGGTGGAAAATTGTGAGTTTTATGCTTTAATGTGATTGTAATCCCATTACTGTGGTGGCACTTGTTGATTATGTGTGTTGGTGAAAAATCTGAGACTTGTATGGCCAATGATTCATCTGTGATAGAACAACCCCAAAAATAATTATTTTGTTTTTATATTTTATTATTAGTATTTAGAGTAGCTTTATTTTGCTTCTTTTAGTTTAGTTTTACTCGGGATGAGCAAAAGGTTAGTTTGTGGGTGTTTGATGGATGTGTATTTACCCATCCAAATGATGCACTTTTAGGCTTTCCTTGAGTTTGATTCCCGAGTTTTATGTATATTTGATATGGTGTGTGAGTGTTTTAAAAGTACAGGGATTGAAGTGCAACAATGTTGAAAATGGAGGATTGGAGCGTACTTTGGAAGCTTTTGGATCAAATTGTAATTTTGGAAAATTTGGGACAAAACTGACATTTGGAAGTTCAAGGGCCAAATTGGAAATCTTGGAAAGTTCAGGGACTAAATTAGAAATATGGAATTTTTGGACGAATTTGATTTATAAAAATTCGTGAGTTAAAGTTAAAAATAAAATCTCAAAGAGTGAAGTGCAAAAGAAGTCATTATAGTGGCCAAAGGGCGAGTGCAAAATTGTGGAACGAATCGAATAATAATGGTACTAAAACAAGGCTAAATGGGTGCTGGGCAAATGGACAAGTGGCCGGCCAATGGAGCAGGTCTAGGCCAATGCTTGGGGCCAAGGCAAGGCTGGAAGGAAATGTGCACAAGTGAAGAGACAAAAATTGGTCGATCGAACCTTTATCAAATTGGCCGATCGACCCTTTCTCAAGTCAAGGGCGACCGCGCTCAGTCCAAGGGCGACCACGCTCGGAGAAGAATTACGTGCACAAAGTTCCTGCCAAGTAGAGCGGACGCGCCCAAATCAAGAGCGGCCGCGCTCCTCCGTTTTCAGCAACAGAATTTATATCTTAATTGAGGGCAGACTTGTCTTTTCTCGGCTTGGGTCCATAGAATTGCCCTATTCTCTATATATTCTGCAGCCACACGTTAGTTTAGCATAGGATAGTTTTATTGTTTATTTTAACAACACAATTGAGGAGAAGAATTCATCATTTCAGGTTTTTATTATTTGTAAATTATGAGTAGCTAAATTCTTAGATTTGTAGATTGTTTTGATTTTCACCGGATTTCTATGCAATAGTATTTTAATTCTTTCAATTTAATTCCTTCTAGTTCAATAATAGATCTTAATTTCTTGTTCTTAGATTCGAGACGTATGTTAAGATACAAACTCATCTTTGAATAATTGGGTATTTATTGAGCCATTAATTTGGGCGATTTATACATAGACCACTATTAATTGAATAACTTGGTCTGTGCCGTAATAGAATCGGATCAACGTTAGGTTCTTTAATTCTTTCGTGTTTAATGTATTCTTGGCATATTGTGGTACCGTAATAGAATCCACAATAGTAAGAGAATATTTAGGATTGTAATCCGGCCACCTAACCGTGTCGATCCTAGCTAAAGTGAATGAATCCTTGAAGTTGAGTTAATGTTTTATAAGTAAAATTCTGCATAGAATGATGGTGAAGTGAAATCCAATTTACGAATATCTGCTCATAATTTGTTTTCTCGTTTATTTAGTTTTTGTTATTTATTTTATGCTCTTAGTTCTAAATCAAAGTTATAAACTGTGGTTATTAAATTTACTGTTTTACTTTACTTGTTTACTGTTGGGTATGCATGTTTTAACCCTCCTATATTTATATTAGATTTGATTGATACCATAACCTCCTGTCTATTTTAAGGACTTTAGGACCCTATGTAATGAAGCTTAGACTTCAATTTTTTAGTTAAGTCCATTTTATAGATTAGGCTTGAAGACTGGCACAGACTCATTGGAATTGAGAGTTGCAGTTCAGAAGTTTCAAACCGCTTCTTTGGAACCGCCCTAGCAAAACCGCCCTTAGCATTTGCTTGGTGAAATCCTTTGTTTGAAACTACTCTTGAACTACTCAAGTGCAACCGCCCTATGATGAACCGCACCTTGCAGCTCATTATCAACCGCACTTTGCAACCTCACTGGAGTTACCAACCGCACTTGTCAAACCGCCTGTACTCCAGAACCGCCCCCAATGATTGAGACTTGAAGTGAACCGCTCTTTGACTTTGTGATCCACATCAGCAATATCCAATGTCAACCACCTTATCTTGTCACGTGATTCAAAGTCGGAGAAGATGCAAGGATCTTGAAAAGGTGACAGTGTCCAAACCTCATTGCTTGCGAGTGGAGCATTATCGGCTTTATCCGCAACTCGTACTCAAAGGACAAAAGTGGTTCCGTGGACCAATATGAAAGCATCAAGTCTTGTCCTTCAGAAATTTGTGTCCAACGGCTATATTTTGGATGCTTGGGTATAAATACCCCTAATCTTCACCATTTGAAGATTGCTTGAAAAATTTAGAGAAATTGCTGTGTTCATGAGAAGTTGAAGCTCTGCCCAGAAATTCTTAGTCCTTTGAATCTTCATCTTCAAACTTCAAGAAATATTCCCAAGCCCAGAAATCAAGCCTTAACACTTTCAAGAATCATTGTGCTCTACATCTCACGATTTAAAGAGCCTTGATCTTGTTCTCACACACACACCTCATTTGTTCTAATCACATAGATTAAACACTTGAGATACACTGGTTATAGTTTTGGATTTGTTCTTCATAGTAAAGATTTTATTGTACTTTGTAATCTCTCAAATACTTAATATAAAATCTCTCTTAGAAATCCAAGACTAACCATCTTGGTAGTGGACGTAGATCGTTTATCGATTGAACCACTCCAAATAGCGTGTTCTTACTTTCTGCAATTATATTTCTTGTGCTTACTAATTATTTATCTTTGTCTCTGTTTGATCTTTATTTAGATATCCATTATTGTGAAATAGTGTTTGGAGTTAACATTGTCAAAACCTCACTTGTTTGTAAACCGCACGTACCAACTACTTTGTTAAAACCGCTTTACAAACCTCCTCTATCAAAACCACTTTGTAACTCTAAATATTCCGCTGTGCATTTTACACTTTCACTTGCAGTCTATTATCAACTGCAAGAGGATCTTGTAAGCAAGAGGTTTAGTTTTTAAAAGAGGGCGAAAAATTTTAAACAGCTATTCACCCCCCCTCTCTTTTGTATTTTCACCCTTGTTGCCACCTTTGGGACCAACAAGTGGTATCAGAGCAAACACATTTTAAAACCACTGTTTTTCAAGCTTAATAGCTTGTGTGCCGATTCGATATGGCAACCTCAAAGACAATGACTACTGTTAACTATTCACACATTCCAATGTTGGACGAAGACCACTTTGACATCTGGAAGTGCCGAATGCTTATTCATTTGGAAACCATAGATGAAATGCTGGTGGAGTGCGTGATCAATGGCCCTCTAATTCCAATGAAGGCTAACACCGATGCAACCACCAATGCCGAAGCTGTAGAGGTCAAAAAGCCAAAAGATGAGTGGTCGGATGAAGAGAAGAGAATAGTTGCCTTGGACAGCAAGGCGAGGTTCATCATTTATGGAACCCTCCCCGTATCAACTCTACAGAAAGTGATGTACCTCAAAACCGCAGCGAGATGTGGGATGCCATAGAGAGCTACCTCGAAGGTGACGAAGAGTGCAAGGAAAACAAATTATACACTTTGTTGAAAGATCCTACAACAACTTCAACAGAAAATCCAACGAAACCTTGCGTCAAACCTACGATCGCTATGTTGAGGTAGTTAATGCTTGTAGATCTCTTGGTAAAACTTTAACCGATAAGGAAATCAATATGACTTTCCTATACGCTTTAGGTTCTAGATGGGTAAATAAGGCTACCTCTCTAGAAGACTCCAAAGTATTGGGTACTTGGTCATTAAGTAACTTGTATGCCAATCTTAGAGTCTATGAACTTAAATTAAATCATATTGAAGAGATAGAAGGGAAAACCAAATCGCTTTCTATGTACGTAGTGGAACATGAAGAGAAACCATCCACATCCAATCAAACCACCGATCCTTCCATATCAACCTCATCACTCATCGAGATGGATGATGATGATTTTGCCATGTTTGTGAAAAGATTCCAAAAATTTAGAAAATCCTCAAAACCTTTCACAAAATCTTTTCAAAAGGCAAACCTCCTGCAACATTTTCTAGGGCCGCAGATACAAAGAAGAAGAGTGACTTGGTTTGCTACAACCGTAGAAAACCCGGCCACTTTGCATCTCGAGTGTGTCCACGGCCTAAATATGAATACATGAAAAAGAAAACTTTTCCTTCGAAATTTTCTCATCGTAAGGGAATGGTTGCTTTGAGGAGGAAGAGAATTCCAAGGAATTAGCAACTTGGATTGAAACAGATTACGAGGATGGAAGTGATGATGAAACCGAAGAGGTTAATCTACGCTTAGTTGCGGACGCTTCGATGACTCGGATTCTGAATCATTTGAGTTGCATGATATGGAGGAAAAGGAGGTTTTTGCAAAACTTCCAAATTATAAATTGGATGATGATATTAAACTTACTCCTAGCGTTAAGATAGGAAATTGTTCGTATTCACGTCCCATTTTCTCATCTAAAACTGCTCCACCTTCAAAAGCTATTCCAAAGAAAATTTTGAAAAAGGTGGTGGAAGAGGTTTCTCCCATGGAACATGAAAAGATGTTCAAGGAAGCTGAAATGGTGATCCATCAATTCTCTAATCTTAAGAAAGCCTTAAGCTTAGCTCATGATGAACTTAATCTGTACAAGACGGAGAAAAGCTGTGATGAGGTCTCGAAATTTCTAATCTTAAGGACCAAATCAAACAGATGACTCCTCTTGCTGATCAAAACCGCATCCTTGAAACTAAGGTTGCTGCACTTCAACTCAGGAATGATGACTTGGTAACCCAAATCGACGATCGCCAAAAGATTATTGATTCGTGGCTCAAGTCTCAATCCACCAAGGATAAAATCTTGGACTTCCAAGTTCCTCCTGGAACTAAGGATGGTCTAGGGTTTGGATCTGAGGAAGAGGAGAAGTGTGCATCCTCTAGTGAAAAGGATGAGGAATTTCCAGAACTAACTAAAGAAATTCCCAAGGAGAAGCATGCTAAGGGAAAAGGTAAAGCAAGACAAGTAAATTATGTCTACCCTAAAGGAAAACAATATGGGAAGAATTCTGTGTTAAAACCTAAGAATTCTGTGGAAGCACCTGAAGAGGAAATGGCTTATGGAATTGGTAGAATCCCTGCTCCAACCTCTTCTGGTGGAAAAGGCGGTTCTGCTAACTCCAGGTCTGACCGCGCTTCTTCTTCGACCGCTCCTCCTGCCTTCAAAAGCAAGAATAGCGTTCCCAGGAAATACGTGGTCAAACCAAAGCCTGTTCCCTTTGTATCAGCTGGAATGTTAGCTGGAACCGCACCTCCCAAACCGCTTCCTTGTCCCAAACCGCATGGAACTCCTAAGAAGAGTAAGGAGTTAGTAAAACCTCATGATGCTTGTAGTTTTTATAAATGTTCTGTGTGTGATGGTTTAGGTCACAAGGCTGCAGAATGCCTTTTGCGGTTCACACCCAATGCCAGGAAGAGCAAACCTCCTTCATCAAGCAGGTGTGGGTCGTAAAGGGTTGCTAACTTCAAGACCCAAGGAATAAAGGGGGACCTCATTCTTAATGTTTACATTTCGGGTCCTCGCTTCATGGCTGGTCACTCCAAGGATAATGAATGGTATCTTGACGGTGGCTGCTCAAGACATATATTTGGAGATAGATCATTACTTGAAGATGTCGTTGAAGCAAGTGGTCCATCTGTAACCTTTGGTGACAACAACAAAGGCAAGACCATTGGATATGGTGTTATAAGGAGAGGAAACCTAACTATTGAGAAGGTTTCTCTTGTCGATGGACTCAAGCACAACCTCCTTTCAATTTCTCAATTTTGCGACAAAGGAATGCTTTGCAACTTCACGTCATCAAATTGCCTTATCAAAGATAGCATTTCCGGCGTCACCCTACTCACAGGGGATTCGTAAGAGTAATATTTACATTATTGATCTAAATTCGCATGTAGTATTACTAATCTCTGTTTTGTAGCTAAGAATGTGAGCGAAAATAGTTGGCTATGGCACAAGAGGTTGAGCCACTTGAACTTCAAGTATCTTGCAAAGATTGGTAGGGAAAACCTCGTTCGTGGTTTACCCAAAGTGGCTGACCACCATCCGAGGAGAAATGCGGTGCATGCCGGCTTAGTAGCGATCCGCGTCGTCTTTCACTGCAAGACCGCCCCCATCAACTTCAAAATGCTTACACCTGCTTCACATAGATTTGTTTGGACCCGTAACCACTGCCAGCATTGGAGGAAATAGATATACCTTAGTGGTGGTGGATGATTATTCAAGATATACGTGGGTTGAGATGATGATTTCCAAAGATGATTGTTATGAGATTCTCACCGCACTCTTTAGACGGCTCCAAACTCAAAAAGAAGATGACATCGTTAGTGTTCGATCGGATAATGGAACGAATTTAAGAACAACGGTGTTGCTCGGTATTGTGATGACCATGGGATTGATCACAATTTTTCCATACTGGTGTTCCACAACAAAATGGGGTTGTGGAAAGGAAGAATAGGACGTTGATTGAAATTTGGAAAGACAATGATATACGGAAGCGAAGCTACCTCGGTATTTTTGGGTTGAAGCAATCAATACCGCATGCTTCACTCGTAACCGCTCCCTCATCAACAAAACCTATAATAAGACTCCCTATGAGCTTTGGCGAGGAAGAACCCCCAACATTGCATTCTTCAAGATCTTTGGCTGCAAATGCTTTGTCCTCTACAACGGAAGAGAAAATAGAGGTAAATTCGGAGCCAAGGCCGATGAAGGTATTTTTGTTGGGTATGCTAAACATTCTAAAGCTTTTCGTATTTTCAATAAAACTAGTTTAAAAATAGTAGAGTCTTGTCCATGTTACTTTTGATGAGCATTCTCTCCTTGAGCCACATTTGGCTCCAAATGTTGCCGATGATTTTGTTGAGCATAATGAACTGTGTGAACCTCAAACCGCACTCCGAACCTCAACCTCAAAATTCGGCACCCTCAACCGACATTCCCTCAAACCGCACCTTTTCAAACCGCACTTTGAAGAACCCTCTCGGATGCAACTCCAAGGGAAGAAGAAGTTGAGAATTCCCTATCCGGCTTGTTGAACCTCTTCGTCAACTTACATTCCATGACTTCTGAAGGATCTAACGATGTTCCAATTGAAGATCTTCGGCAAACCTCGATCCAACGAGACTTACCCCCGAGGTTCGTGAAGTCGATCGCCACCCTCACAAATGTGATTGGTGATCTGTTTTCCGGTGTTCAAACAAGGAGATCAAATTATGACGAGCATACATCTCTTTTATCTCAAGTTGAACCCAAGAAGATTGATGAAGCACTTCAAGATTCCAAATGGGTTGTTGCTATGCAAGAAGAACTCAACCATTTGAAAGATGCAAGGTCTGGACTTTGGTGCCTAGACCTCGGGGATCAAGGAGTGATAGGAACCAAGTGGGTATTTAGGAATAAGATGGATGAGAATGGAAGCATCACTAGGAATAAAGCAAGGTTGGTTGCACAAGGATATAGGCAAGAAGTTAAGGAATTGATTATGATGAAACCTTTGCTCCAGTTGCAAGATTGGAAGCTATTAGGATTTTCTTAGCCTACGCCTCTTTCAAGCATTTCAAGTTATATCAAATGGACGTGAAGAGTGCTTTCCTCAACGGCGAACTACAAGAAACCGTGTATGTTGCCCAACCTCCTGGATTTGAAGACTCCAAATTTCCCAATCATGTCTACAAACTCCAAAAAGCTTTGTATGGACTTAAGCAAGCTCCAAGGGCATGGTATGAGACTCTTTCTAAATTTTTACTAGAAAAAGGATTTAAACGCGGTAAAATTGATACAACTCTTTTTATTGCCAAATATAATGAGCATACTTTACTTGTTCAAATTTATGTTGATGATATTATTTTTGGTTCTACTAATGAGTTACTTTGTAAGCGTTTCGAAAAGCTAATGAAAAGCAAGTTTGAGATGAGCATGATGGGAGAATTAACATTCTTCCTCGGGCTTCAAATCAAGCAATGCGAAGAAGGTATTTTCCTCAGCCAAGCCAAATACACCAAGGAGTTGATAAAGAAGTTTGGATTAGAAAATGCTAAAGCATATGATACTCCAATGGCCACCGGCAATAAGCTAGATAAGGATCTCAAAGGTAAGAAAGTTGATCGACTTTATATCGAGGTATGATCGGCTCATTACTTTACTTAAGCGCTAGTAGGCCCGATATCATGTTTAGTGTACGTGTGTGTGCTCGCTACCAAGCAGATCCTAGAGAAGCACATCTTATTGCGGTCAAGCGTATAATCCGCTATTTATCCGGAACCACTAACCTTGGACTTTGGTATTCCAAAGATTCGAACTTCAACCTTGTAGGTTATTCGGATGCGATTATGCGGCTTGTACTATTGACAGGAAAAGCACTAGTGGTACTTGTCATTTCCTTGGAAATAGACTAGTTGCTTGGGCAATGAAGAAGCAAGCTTCGATTTCGAGTGTCTACCACAGAGCAGTATATTCTTTGCTGGTAGTTGTTCTTTGTCAAATCCTTTGGATGAAGCAAGCTTGGTGGACTATGGAATCCATGAAGGGAATTGCCCTATCATGTGTGACAACACTTCAACAATTTCAGTCTCCAACAACCCTGTCATGCATTCCCAAGACCAAGCACATTGATATCAAGTATCATTTCCTCAAAGACCATGTGGAGAAGAGGAATATCCATTTAGAGTATGTGGGGACAGATAATCAGATTGCTGACATCCTCACCAAGGCTCTTGACTCCAAGAGATTTTTCTTCCTCGAGAGGAGAAATGGGTATGCTTGAACTTAAATGATTCCATACTTTTTATTTACTAACTTGTGTGTTGAGTTTAGGTTGTATTTTTGAGAATTTCAACCTCACCATTGTTGAACCGCATTCATTCAAACCGCTTGAGTGGTCAACCGCCTATGTGGTCAACCGCGTACTTCCAACCGCTATATTACCAACCGCATAATGCTTCGACCGATCCATCTTCAACCGCCTTCAACATATGGTATTTTCAAAATTTTAATTCTTTTCTTAGCTTTAAAGAAGCTAAGCGGTTTTAAAATTTTCTTTCAACCGCATGCCACGTGGACCCAGGTAAGTTCTTTTATTTTTTCATTTCAGTCCACATTTTGACATAAGGGCATTTTTGCAAATGTTTTCCCACGTTATTTCAAAATTTAAATGCATTTAATACAAAGGGAACATTAGCATTTAAGGCTATCATGTCAGCCGTCATTGGCATTTGAGAAGAAGATGAAAGGGTGCAACAGAGGAATGATTTCTTTTATGGGAAAATCAAATAGTCTTTTCAACTGTCCTTTGTTTGAGATTTTTCTATAAATAAAAACCAACTCTTACAATTTAACCTTTCCAAACTCTGAGCACCGTACCTTTCTTACCAACTTCATCTTCTCTCTCTCTCTAAAAACTTTAAATTTCATAACTTAAAACTTTGATCTTCAATGGCACCTAAAGCACCATTCACTGATATGGTATGTTGTTCTTTACTTCATCTCTTTATTTTCTGCAAGTCTTTTGTTGAATCAGCCATTGTTGTACCAAGAATCTTCGAAAACCCTTGTTTGATTTTTGTTCATAATTGCTTCATCTGTTAATCATTTTGAATGATTTCTGTTGGGTTTTGCTCGAATTTGTTGTTAAATTTTCTATATGTAATTTATTTTACGATCAACCAATGATTTGAACACTGATTTTGAACTTTAAAATTTTCTTATTCGAAAACCCATTTGAGTGTTCTTGATGTTTCTTGGTGATTCTGAGCAAAGTACGAATTTTTAATGTTATATTGTTAATCTCTTTGCTTTCAATGTGATCATTTTGACATGTTATTTGTTGATTTTGGTGACTTCACTTGTGTTGAATCTCTCGTTCTTAATGTTCTAAGTGTTCTTCGTGTTCATCATGTCTTCAACATGACTGTTCATATGCCTTGAATGTTTATCACATGTTTTGGTTCAGTTGATTTTCACACATGTGTTTGTACTTAGAAATTTTTCATAAAATTTTATGCACTACTGTGAATATCAACCGCATGATGTTGTTTGGAACCGCCTTGATTGAAATCTCTAGATTCCAACCGCATGCACATTTTGAACCGCATGCACATTTCTAACCGCATACATCTTTGAACCGCATGCTTGTAAATTTTATTTTTGCAACCGCATGCTAAGTTTGTTTGAGATATTACTTAGTATATAGGCTGGACACCATAACCTTCCTCTCTAAGCAACTGCTTGCAGTGTGGGATAAACTTGGATTACAATGCCACGTACTAATATAATTTCTTACATATCCTATAAGTATTTTATTGCATTCACAATTTTACTTGGGGTTTGGAAATTTTAAATCTTCAACCGCAAGATCAACCGCCACCCCAACCGCAACCAATTCCTCAAACTCAACTGCCTCCCTCTCCAACCATATCTCCTGCTCCAACTCCTCCTTCTTCACCCATTCAAACTCAAACCTCTTCTCCAATTCCTACCCAACATATTTCTCCTTCCAAATCCCTTTCTCCTAAACCTCTCACTCCCTCTCCTCCTCCCAAATCTGCAACCGCTCAGGGGGAGAATCCCAAGAAGAGGAGGTTCAAACAAATGGCCAAGAAAACAACCCCTCCAAAGAAACACTACCTTCATACTGTTGCCAAATCCAACCTCAAAATACCTGGTGAAACCTCCTCCTACTTTGATAAATCCTCCTCCATATCCAATTCAAATTCATCATCTCCTTCTGAATTTCAAACCCCTCAAAATCAAGCCACCTCAAATCCCAAAGCCTTTACTGAATGGACATCCAAGCCATCAGCAGGCCCAGCCCATTCAACCTCTAGACTTAAATCTCCAACTCCTTCACCACAAAATTCACCTATACACCAATCATCCCCTCACAACTCAAACCGCACCCAAAATTCCCCTTCTAAATCCCCTATCTCTTCCCCACAAAAATCCAACTCAACTCATTCCAACACAATCACTTCAACTACTCCTTCTGCTTCTATTCCTATACCAACCGCCCCTATCCCAACCGCCCCTATCCCAACCGCCCCAATCCCAACCGCCCCCATACCAACCGCCCCCATCCCAACCGCCCCCATTCCAACCGCCCCCATCTCAACTCAAACCTCATCCCCTTACAGTTCCGCCTCACGCATTTTCCAAACCCTATTATCTCAAATGCCTCAAACCGCCCCTCCTACTTATTCTGAACCGCCTCCTTCCTTCACCTTTATTCCTTCATCATCAACCGCTCCTCCACCCTCTGACTAATCCCAAATCCTTTCCACCCTTAATCTTATTCAGTCCCAACTCCTGATAAACCAAGGCCACATTGTCAAGCTAACCGCTTCCAATGCCTCCCTTGAAGCTTCCAACCGCTCCCTTCAAAAACTTGCTGAATCTCAGTCCCATCTGATTGCCTCTCAAACCCTACAAATGGCTGATCATAAGAACTCCTTAAAGAGTTTTGCTCAGAGACTTGATGCCATTAAGGGGGAGAAGGATATTGCAAACATTGTTAAAGCCTCAGCTGACTCTTGCTTTGAAAATTTCAAGAAGGAGTTATCTGAAGGTATCATTCAAATCCAATCATTTGGAGACTCTGACCTCAAAGAAATGATTTCTCAACTCTCAGCCGCCTCCAAAACCGCCTTTGATTCCCTCCAGTGAATTCCTCAAAACCGCCAATTCCCAACCACTTCCTACTCAAGATATTCAAACCTCTCTGAATGCGGTTGAGACTAATATTCTTGGTGGAATTGATAGTGTCAAATCCTTGATGGAGGTCAACACCAATTCTTTGAATGATGATCTCGGTCGCCAAGTTGAATACTATCAAGGATGAATTTAATGACCGCCTTGAAAACATCAAGATAGGATTCACCACTAAACTTGAAGCCACAAATAATGAATTAAAATCCTCCATCCAAGTGACTGTTGATCTTGATCCCATACGACTGAAGCTATCTCTGTTCGCACCGCAGCAGCCTGTGGGGAGATTCACACCTTGTTCAATTCTTTGAACTCCTCCTTTCAAACCTCAATTGGTGAGCTATCTCGATCAAGTGTCCGATAACTCCAAGGTCTCTCGATGCCAATCTCAAACTTGATGCTCAAGCAAATATCCTAGAGAGATTGGTGACCGCTCAAGGAAGGACCGCAGATGAGGTGAGAAGAATTAGAAAATCTTTGAAGTCCGAAACCTCTCGCCTCAAATCTTGCAAGGAACCCAGAGATCAACCAACCGCAGCTGCCAGCAAGAAGGTGAAGAACCGCACCAACCTTAGAACCGCTTTTGCTCTGTAATTTTTTTGATAAACTCTTTGTTGTTGGACCGCACCCTCTTTGTATTTCCTTTAGTCCAACTTTTGTTTTTTTTGCAACCCTGTAATTTTCTTTCATTCCTTTTTGTAACCGCCTGAGGAATTAATGGAAATTGCATCATGGTTCCAAAAAAAACCTTGTTCATATCAAACTGCTTGTTTGTAGAACAATGAAACCTCATATGGTATTTAAACCTCATTCAAATATTTTCTAACTTAAAAATCACTATTTTGAATTGATGTTTAAACATTCAGTTTAAACCGCACTTTGAACTTAAACTCATATTTCTTAAGTGCACTGAATACATTTCTCTACTTTCCATATTGTAATTTTTTTTTCTCTTAGAAAGTATAGAAATCTATAGCTTAAGCGAAGTGTGTGCATTGACTTGGGACATGATTTACCATGTTAATTCTTATGGACATGTTTTTTACCAAGTACAATGTTTGCTTTAGTTATAGTAGGTAATGGCATCAATCAAATAGGGGGAGATTGTTGGGTATGCATGTTTTAACCCTCCTATATTTATATTAGATTTGATTGATACCATAACCTCCTGTCTATTTTAAGGACTCTAGGACCCTATGTAATGAAGCTTAGACTTCAATTTTTTAGTTAAGTCCATTTTATAGATTAGGCTTGAAGACCGGCACGTACTCATTGGAATTGAGAGTTGCAGTCGAAGTTTCAAACCGCTTCTTTGGAACCGCCCTAGCAAA
The DNA here is from genome assembly GCA_022495995.1 of Adenophora triphylla var. japonica. Lineage (NCBI taxonomy): Eukaryota > Viridiplantae > Streptophyta > Magnoliopsida > Asterales > Campanulaceae > Adenophora > Adenophora triphylla. The sequence goes on along the minus strand of JAFEMH010003892.1, from coordinate 37,519 downwards.
ACCGCCCTTAGCATTTGCTTGGTGAAATCCTTTGTTTGAAACTACTCTTGAACTACTCAAGTGCAACCGCCCTATGATGAACCGCACCTTGCAGCTCATTATCAACCGCACTTTGCAACCTCACTGGAGTTACCAACCGCACTTGTCAAACCGCCCGTACTCCGTAACCGCCCAATGATTGAGACTTGAAGTGAACCGCTCTTTGACTTTGTGATCCACATCAGCAATATCCAATGTCAACCACCTTATCTTGTCACGTGATTCAAAGTCAGAGAAGATCTGCAAGGATCTTGAAAAGGTGACAGTGTCCAAACCTCATTGCTTGCAAATGAGCATTATCGGCTTTATCTCGCAACTACCGTACCAAAGGACAAAAGTGGTTCTTTGTGGACCAATATGAAAGCATCAAGTACTGTCCTTCAACAGCTGTGTCCAACGGCTATATTTTGGATGCTTGGGTATAAATACCCCTAATCTTCACCATTTGAAGATTGCTTGAAAAATTTAGAGAAATTGCTGTGTTCATGAGAAGTTGAAGCTCGCCGTAAATTCTTAGTCCTTTGAATCTTCATCTTCAAACTTCAAGAAATATTCCCAAGCCCGTAAATCAAGCCTTAACACTTTCAAGAATCATTGTGCTCTACATCTCACGATTTAAAGAGCCTTGATCTTGTTCTCACACACACACCTCATTTGTTCTAATCACATAGATTAAACACTTGAGATACACCGGTTATAGTTTTGGATTTGTTCTTCATAGTAAAGATTTTATTGTACTTTGTAATCTCTCAAATACTTAATATAAAATCTCTCTTAGAAATCCAAGACTAACCATCTTGGTAGTGGACGTAGATCGTTTATCGATTGAACCACTCCAAATAGCGTGTTCTTACTTTCTGCAATTATATTTCTTGTGCTTACTAATTATTTATCTTTGTCTCTGATTGATCTTTATTTAGATATCCATTATTGTGAAATAGTGTTTGGAGTTAACATTGTCAAAACCTCACTTGTTTGTAAACCGCACGTACCGACTACTTTGTTAAAACCGCTTTACAAACCTCCTCTATCAAAACCACTTTGTAACTCTAAATATTCCGCCGTGCATTTTACACTTTCACTTGCGAGTCTATTATCAATCGCAAGAGGATCTTGTAAGCAAGAGGTTTAGTTTTTAAAAGAGGGCGAAAAATTTTAAACGGCCTATTCACTCCCCCCCTCTAGCCGTATTTTCACCCTTGTTGCCACCTTTGGGACCAACAAGTGGTATCGTAGCAAACACATTTTAAAACCATCGTTTTTCAAGCTTAACAGCTTGTGTGCCGATTCGATATGGCAACCTCAAAGACAATGACTACTGTTAACTATTCACACATTCCAATGTTGGACGAAGACCACTTTGACATCTGGAAGTGCCGAATGCTTATTCATTTGGAAACCATAGATGAAATGCTTGTGGAGTGCGTGATCAATGGCCCTCTAATTCCAATGAAGGCTAACACTGATGCAACCACCAATGCTGAAACTGCAGAGGTCAAAAAGCCAAAAGATGAGTGGTCGGATGAAGAGAAGAGAATAGTTGCCTTGGACAAAGAAGGCGAGGTTCATCATTTACGGAACCCTTCCCGTATCAACTCTACGTAAAGTGATGTACCTCAAAACCGCAAAGCGTATGTGGGATGCCATAGAGAGCTACCTCGAAGGTGACGAAGAGTGCAAGGAAAACAAATTATACACTGTTGAAAGATCCTACAACAACTTCAACAGAAAATCCAACGAAACCTTGCGTCAAACCTACGATCGCTATGTTGAGGTAGTTAATGCTTGTAGATCTCTTGGTAAAACTTTAACCGATAAGGAAATCAATATGACTTTCCTATCTCGCTTTAGGTTCTAGATGGGTAAATAAGGCTACCTCTCTAGAAGACTCCAAAGTATTGGGTACTTGGTCATTAAGTAACTTGTATGCCAATCTTAGAGTCTATGAACTTAAATTAAATCATATTGAAGAGATAGAAGGGAAAACCAAATCGCTTTCTATGTCTGTAGTGGAACATGAAGAGAAACCATCCACATCCAATCAAACCACTGATCCTTCCATATCAACCTCATCACTCATCGAGATGGATGATGATGATTTTGCCATGTTTGTGAAAAGATTCCAAAAATTTAGAAAATCCTCAAAACCTTTCACAAAATCTTTTCAAAAGGCAAACCTCCCGCAACATTTTCTAGGGTCAGCAGATACAAAGAAGAAGAGTGACTTGGTTTGCTACAATCGTAGGAAACCTGGCCACTTTGCATCCGAGTGTCCACAGCCTAAATATGAATACATGAAAAAGAAAACTTTTCCTTCGAAATTTTCTCATCGTAAGGGAATGGTTGCTGAGGAGGAAGAGAATTCCAAGGAATTAGCAACTTGGATTGAAACAGATTCTGAGGATGGAAGTGATGATGAAACCGAAGAGGTTAATCTCTCGCTTAGTTGCGAGATGCTTCGATGACTCGATTCGAATCATTTGAGTTGCATGATATGGAGGAAAAGGAGGTTTTTGCAAAACTTCCAAATTATAAATTGGATGATGATATTAAACTTACTCCTAGCGTTAAGATAGGAAATTGTTCGTATTCACGTCCCATTTTCTCATCTAAAACCGCTCCACCTTCAAAAGCTATTCCAAAGAAAATTTTGAAAAAGGTGGTGGAAGAGGTTTCTCCCATGGAACATGAAAAGATGTTCAAGGAAGTCGAAATGGTGATCCATCAATTCTCTAATCTTAAGAAAGCTTTAAGCTTAGCTCATGATGAACTTAATCTGTACAAGACGGAGAAAACTGTGATGAGGTCTGAAATTTCTAATCTTAAGGACCAAATCAAACAGATGACTCCTCTTGCTGATCAAAACCGCATCCTTGAAACTAAGGTTGCCGCACTTCAACTCGGGAATGATGACTTGGTAACCCAAATCGACGATCGCCAAAAGATTATTGATTCGTGGCTCAAGTCTCAATCCACCAAGGATAAAATCTTGGACTTCCAAGTTCCTCCCGGAACTAAGGATGGTCTAGGGTTTGGATCTGAGGAAGAGGAGAAGTGTGCATCCTCTAGTGAAAAGGATGAGGAATTTCCAGAACTAACTAAAGAAATTCCCAAGGAGAAGCATGCTAAGGGAAAAGGTAAAGCAAGACAAGTAAATTATGTCTACCCTAAAGGAAAACAATATGGGAAGAATTTTGTGTTAAAACCTAAGAATTCTGTGGAAGCACCTGAAGAGGAAATGGCTTATGGAATTGGTAGAATCCCTGCTCCAACCTCTTCTGGTGGAAAAGGCGGTTACGCTAACTCTGTGTCTGACCGCGCTTCTTCTTCGACCGCTCCTCCTGCCTTCAAAAGCAAGAATAGCGTTCCCAGGAAATACGTGGTCAAACCAAAGCCTGTTCCCTTTGTATCAGCTGGAATGTTAGCTGGAACCGCACCTCCCAAACCGCTTCCTTGTCCCAAACCGCATGGAACTCCTAAGAAGAGTAAGGAGTTAGTAAAACCTCATGATGCTTGTAGTTTTTATAAATGTTCTGTGTGTGATGGTTTAGGTCACAAGGCTGCAGAATGCCTTTTGCGGTTCACACCCAATGCCAGGAAGAGCAAACCTCCTTCTGTCAAGCAGGTGTGGGTCGTAAAGGGTTGCTAACTTCAGGACCCAAGGAATAAAGGGGGACCTCATTCTTAATGTTTACATTTCAGGTCCTCTGCTTCATGGTTGGTCACTCCAAGGATAATGAATGGTATCTTGACAGTGGCCGCCAAGACATATGACTGGAGATAGATCATTACTTGAAGATGTCGTTGAAGCAAGTGGTCCATCTCGTAACCTTTGGTGACAACAACAAAGGCAAGACCATTGATATGGTGTTATAAGGAGAGGAAACCTAACTATTGAGAAGGTTTCTCTTGTCGATGGACTCAAGCACAACCTCCTTTCAATTTCTCAATTTTGCGACAAAGGAATGCTTTGCAACTTCACGTCATCAAATTGCCTTATCAAAGATAGCATTTCCGGCGTCACCCTACTCACAGGGATTCGTAAGAGTAATATTTACATTATTGATCTAAATTCTGCATGTAGTATTACTAATCTCTGTTTTGTAGCTAAGAATGTGAGCGAAAATAGTTAGCTATGGCACAAGAGGTTGAGCCACTTGAACTTCAAGTATCTTGCAAAGATTGGTAGGGAAAACCTCGTTCGTGGTTTACCCAAAGTGGCTGACCACCATCCAGAGAAATGCGGTGCATGCCACAGTAAGCAACCGCGTCGTCTTTCACCAGCAAGACCGCCCCATCAACTTCAAAATGCTTACAACTGCTTCACATAGATTTGTTTGGACCCGTAACCACTGCCAGCATTGGAGGAAATAGATATACCTTAGTGGTGGTGGATGATTATTCAAGATATACGTGGGTTGAGATGATGATTTCCAAAGATGATTGTTATGAGATTCTCACCGCACTCTTTAGACGGCTCCAAACTCAAAAAGAAGATGACATCGTTAGTGTTCGATCAGATAATGGAACAGAATTTAAGAACAACGGTGTTGCTCAAGATTGTGATGACCATGGGATTGATCACAATTTTTCCATTGCACTGGTGTTCCACAACAAAATGGGGTTGTGGAAAGGAAGAATAGGACGTTGATTGAGGCCGGAAAGACAATGATATCCGAAGCGAAGCTACCTCGCATTTTTGGGTTGAAGCAATCAATACCGCATGCTTCACTCGTAACCGCTCCCTCATCAACAAAACCTATAATAAGACTCCCTATGAGCTTTGGCGAGGAAGAACCCCAACATTGCATTCTTCAAGATCTTTGCCGCAAATGCTTTGTCCTCTACAACGGAAGAGAAAATAGAGGTAAATTCGAGCCAAGGCCGATGAAGGTATTTTTGTTGGGTATGCTAAACATTCTAAAGCTTTTCGTATTTTCAATAAAACTAGTTTAAAAATAGTAGAGTCTGTCCATGTTACTTTTGATGAGCATTCTCTCCTTGAGCCACATTTGGCTCCAAATGTTGCTGATGATTTTGTTGAGCATAATGAACCAGGTGAACCTCAAACCGCACCTGAACCTCAACCTCAAAATTCAGCACCCTCAACTGACATTCCCTCAAACCGCACCTTTCAAACCGCACCTGAAGAACCCTCTCCAGATGCAACTCCAAGGGAAGAAGAAGTTGAGAATTCCCCTATCCAGCTTGTTGAACCTCTTCGTCAACTTACATTCCATGACTTCGCTGAAGGATCTAACGATGTTCCAATTGAAGATCTTCAGCAAACCTCAGTCCAACCAGACTTACCCCCGGAGGTTCGTGAAGTCAGCAGTCACCCCCTCACAAATGTGATTGGTGATCTGTTTTCCGGTGTTCAAACAAGGAGATCAAATTATGACGAGCATACATCTCTTTTATCTCAAGTTGAACCCAAGAAGATTGATGAAGCACTCCAAGATTCCAGTTGGGTTGTTGCTATGCAAGAAGAACTCAACCAGTTTGAAAGATGCAAGGTCTGGACTTTGGTGCCTAGACCTCAGGATCAAGGAGTGATAGGAACCAAGTGGGTATTTAGGAATAAGATGGATGAGAATGGAAGCATCACTAGGAATAAAGCAAGGTTGGTTGCACAAGGATATAGGCAAGAAGAAGGAATTGATTATGATGAAACCTTTGCTCCAGTTGCAAGATTGGAAGCTATTAGGATTTTCTTAGCCTACGCCTCTTTCAAGCATTTCAAGTTATATCAAATGGACGTGAAGAGTGCTTTCCTCAACGGCGAACTACAAGAAACCGTGTATGTTGCCCAACCTCCTGGATTTGAAGACTCCAAATTTCCCAATCATGTCTACAAACTCCAAAAAGCTTTGTATGGACTTAAGAAAGCTCCAAGGGCATGGTATGAGACTCTTTCTAAATTTTTACTAGAAAAAGGATTTAAACGCGGTAAAATTGATACAACTCTTTTTATTGCCAAATATAATGAGCATACTTTACTTGTTCAAATTTATGTTGATGATATTATTTTTGGTTCTACTAATGAGTTACTTTGTAAGCGTTTCGAAAAGCTAATGAAAAGCAAGTTTGAGATGAGCATGATGGGAGAATTAACATTCTTCCTCGGGCTTCAAATCAAGCAATGCGAAGAAGGTATTTTCCTCACCAAGCCAAATACACCAAGGAGTTGATAAAGAAGTTTGGATTAGAAAATGCTAAAGCATATGATACTTCAATGGCCACCGGCAATAAGCTAGATAAGGATCTCAAAGGTAAGAAAGTTGATCAGACTTTATATCGAGGTATGATCGGCTCATTACTTTACTTAACTGCTAGTAGGCCCGATATCATGTTTAGTGTACGTGTATGTGCTCGCTACCAAGCGCATCCTAGAGAAGCACATCTTATTGCGATCAAGCGTATAATCCGCTATTTATCCGGAACCACTAACCTTGGACTTTGGTATTCCAAAGATTCGAACTTCAACCTTGTAGGTTATTCAGATGCAGCATTATGCGGCTTGTACTATTGACAGAAAAGCACTAGTGGTACTTGTCATTTCCTTGGAAATAGACTAGTTGCTTGGGCCAAAGAAGCAAGCTTCGGTTTCAAAGTGTCTACAACAGAGGCCGAGTATATTGTCGCTGGTAGTTGTTGCCAAATCCTTTGGATGAAGCGACAGGTTGGTGGACTATGGAATCCATGAAGGGAATTGCCCTATCATGTGTGACAACACTTCAACAATTTCAGTCTCCAACAACCCTGTCATGCATTCCAAGACCAAGCACATTGATATCAAGTATCATTTCCTCAAAGACCATGTGGAGAAGAGGAATATCCATTTAGAGTATGTGGGGACAGATAATCAGATTGCTGACATCCTCACCAAGGCTCTTGACTCCAAGAGATTTTTCTTCCTCAGAGGAGAAATGGGTATGCTTGAACTTAAATGATTCCATACTTTTTATTTACTAACTTGTGTGTTGAGTTTAGGTTGTATTTTTTTTGAGAATTTCAACCTCACCATTGTTGAACCGCATTCATTCAAACCGCTTGAGTGGTCAACCGCCTATGTGGTCAACCGCGTACTTCCAACCGCTTATTACCAACCGCATAATGCTTCTGACCGCTCCATCTTCAACCGCCTTCAACATATGGTATTTTCAAAAATTTTAATTCTTTTCTTAGCTTTAAAGAAGCTAAGCGGTTTTAAAAATTTCTTTCAACCGCACTGCCACGTGGACCCAGGTAAGTTCTTTTATTTTTTCATTTCAGTCCACATTTTGACATAAGGGCATTTTTGCAAATGTTTTCCCACGTTATTTCAAAATTTAAATGCATTTAATACAAAGGGAACATTAGCATTTAAGGCTATCATGTCAGCCGTCATTGGCATTTGAGAAGAAGATGAAAGGGTGCAACAGAGGAATGATTTCTTTTATGGGAAAATCAAATAGTCTTTTCAACTGTCCTTTGTTTGAGATTTTTCTATAAATAAAAACCAACTCTTACAATTTAACCTTTCCAAACTCTGAGCACCGTACCTTTCTTACCAACTTCATCTTCTCTCTCTCTCTAAAAACTTTAAATTTCATAACTTAAAACTTTGATCTTCAATGGCACCTAAAGCACCATTCAACGATATGGTATGTTGTTCTTTACTTCATCTCTTTATTTTCTGCAAGTCTTTTGTTGAATCAGCCATTGTTGTACCAAGAATCTTCGAAAACCCTTGTTTGATTTTTGTTCATAATTGCTTCATCTGTTAATCATTTTGAATGATTTCTGTTGGGTTTTGCTCGAATTTGTTGTTAAATTTTCTATATGTAATTTATTTTACGATCAACCAATGATTTGAACACTGATTTTGAACTTTAAAATTTTCTTATTCGAAAACCCATTTGAGTGTTCTTGATGTTTCTTGGTGATTATGAGCAAAGTACGAATTTTTAATGTTATATTGTTAATCTACTGCTCAATGTGATCATTTTGACATGTTATTTGTTGATTTTGGTGAACTTTTGTTGAATCTCTGTTCTTAATGTTCTAAGTGTTCTTCGTGTTCATCAGGTCGTCAACATGAGTGGGCATATGCCTTGAATGTTGATCACATGTTTTGGTTCAGTTGATTTTCACACATGTGTTTGTACATAGAAATTTTTCATAAAATTTTATGCACTACTGTGAATATCAACCGCATGATGTTGTTTGGAACCGCCTTGATTGAAATCTCTAGATTCCAACCGCATGCACATTTTGAACCGCATGCACATTTCTAACCGCATACATCTTTGAACCGCATGCTTGTAAATTTTCTTTTTGCAACCGCATGCTAAGTTTGTTTGAGATATTACTTAGTATATAGGCTGGACACCATAACCTTCCTCTCTAAGCAACTGCTTGCAGTGTGGGATAAACTTGGATTACAATGCCACGTACTAATATAATTTCTTACATATCCTATAAGTATTTTATTGCATTCACAATTTTACTTGGGGTTTGGAAATTTTAAATCTTCAACCGCAAGATCAACCGCCACCCCAACCGCAACCAATTCCTCAAACTCAACTGCCTCCCTCTCCAACCATATCTCCTGCTCCAACTCCTCCTTCTTCACCCATTCAAACTCAAACCTCTTCTCCAATTCCTACCCAACATATTTCTCCTTCCAAATCCCTTTCTCCTAAACCTCTCACTCCCTCTCCTCCTCCCAAATCTGCAACCGCTCAGGGGGAGAATCCCAAGAAGAGGAGGTTCAAACAAATGGCCAAGAAAACAACCCCTCCAAAGAAACACTACCTTCATACTGTTGCCAAATCCAACCTCAAAATACCTGGTGAAACCTCCTCCTACTTTGATAAATCCTCCTCCATATCCAATTCAAATTCATCATCTCCTTCTGAATTTCAAACCCCTCAAAATCAAGCCACCTCAAATCCCAAAGCCTTTACTGAATGGACATCCAAGCCATCAGCAGGCCCAGCCCATTCAACCTCTAGACTTAAATCTCCAACTCCTTCACCACAAAATTCACCTATACACCAATCATCCCCTCACAACTCAAACCGCACCCAAAATTCCCCTTCTAAATCCCCTATCTCTTCCCCACAAAAATCCAACTCAACTCATTCCAACACAATCACTTCAACTACTCCTTCTGCTTCTATTCCTATACCAACCGCCCCTATCCCAACCGCCCCAATCCCAACCGCCCCCATACCAACCGCCCCCATCCCAACCGCCCCCATTCCAACCGCCCCCATCTCAACTCAAACCTCATCCCCTTACACAGTTCCTGCCTCACGCATTTTCCAAACCCTATTATCTCAAATGCCTCAAACCGCCCCTCCTACTTATTCTGAACCGCCTCCTTCCTTCACCTTTATTCCTTCATCATCAACCGCTCCTCCACCCTCTGACTACTCCCAAATCCTTTCCACCCTTCATCTTATTCAGTCCCAACTCCTGATAAACCAAGGCCACATTGTCAAGCTAACCGCTTCCAATGCCTCCCTTGAAGCTTCCAACCGCTCCCTTCAAAAACTTGCTGAATCTCAGTCCCATTTGATTGCCTCTCAAACCCTACAAATGGCTGATCATAAGAACTCCTTAAAGAGTTTGCTCAGAGACTTGATGCCATTAAGGGGGAGAAGGATATTGCAAACATTGTTAAAGCCTCGGTGACTCTTGCTTTGAAAATTTCAAGAAGGAGTTATCTGAAGGTATCATTCAAATCCAATCATTTGGAGACTCTGACCTCAAAGAAATGATTTCTCAACTCTCAGCCGCCTCCAAAACCGCCTTTGATTCCCTCCAGGCTGAATTCCTCAAAACCGCCAATTCCCAACCGCTTCCTACTCAAGATATTCAAACCTCTCTGAATGCGGTTGAGACTAATATTCTTGGTGGAATTGATAGTGTCAAATCCTTGATGGAGGTCAACACCAATTCTTTGAATGATGATCTGGCTGCCAAGTTGAATACTATCAAGGATGAATTTAATGACCGCCTTGAAAACATCAAGATAGGATTCACCACTAAACTTGAAGCCACAGTCAATGAATTAAAATCCTCCATCCAAGTGACTGTTGATCTTGATCCCATGACTGAAGCTATCTCTGTTCAGACCGCAGCAGTTCAGGGGGAGATTCACACCTTGTTCAATTCTTTGAACTCCTCCTTTCAAACCTCAATTGGTGAGCTATCTGATCAAGTGTCTGATAACTCCAAGGCTGTCTCTGATGCCAATCTCAAACTTGATGCTCAAGCAAATATCCTAGAGAGATTGGTGACCGCTCAAGGAAGGACCGCAGATGAGGTGAGAAGAATTAGAAAATCTTTGAAGTCTGAAACCTCTGCCTCAAATCTTGCAAGGAACCCAGAGATCAACCAACCGCAGCAGCAGCAGCAAGGTGAAGAACCGCACCAACCTTAGAACCGCTTTTGCTCTGTAATTTTTTTGATAAACTCTTTTGTTGTTGGACCGCACCCTCTTTGTATTTCCTTTAGTCCAACTTTTGTTTTTTTTGCAACCCTGTAATTTTCTTTCATTCCTTTTTGTAACCGCCTGAGGAATTAATGGAAATTGCATCATGGTTCCAAAAACCTTGTTCATATCAAACTGCTTGTTTGTAGAACAATGAAACCTCATATGGTATTTAAACCTCATTCAAATATTTTCTAACTTAAAAATCACTATTTTGAATTGATGTTTAAACATTCAGTTTAAACCGCACTTTGAACTTAAACTCATATTTCTTAAGTGCACTGAATGCATTTCTCTACTTTCCATATTGTAATTTTTTTTCTCTTAGAAAGTATAGAAATCTATAGCTTAAGCTAAGTGTGTGCATTGACTTGGGACATGATTTACCATGTTAATTCTTATGGACATGTTTTTTACCAAGTACAATGTTTGCTTTAGTTATAGTAGGTAATGGCATCAATCAAATAGGGGGAGATTGTTGGGTATGCATGTTTTAACCCTCCTATATTTATATTAGATTTGATTGATACCATAACCTCCTGTCTATTTTAAGGACTTTAGGACCCTATGTAATGAAGCTTAGACTTCAATTTTTTAGTTAAGTCCATTTTATAGATTAGGCTTGAAGACTGGCACAGACTCATTGGAATTGAGAGTTGCAGTTCAGAAGTTTCAAACCGCTTCTTTGGAACCGCCCTAGCAAAACCGCCCTTAGCATTTGCTTGGTGAAATCCTTTGTTTGAAACTACTCTTGAACTACTCAAGTGCAACCGCCCTATGATGAACCGCACCTTGCAGCTCATTATCAACCGCACTTTGCAACCTCACTGGAGTTACCAACCGCACTTGTCAAACCGCCTGTACTCCAGAACCGCCCCCAATGATTGAGACTTGAAGTGAACCGCTCTTTGACTTTGTGATCCACATCAGCAATATCCAATGTCAACCACCTTATCTTGTCACGTGATTCAAAGTCAGAGAAGATCTGCAAGGATCTTGAAAAGGTGACAGGTGTCCAAACCTCATTGCTTGCAGCTGGAGCATTATCAGCTTTATCTGCAACTACTGTACCAAAGGACAAAAGTGGTTGCTGTGGACCAATATGAAAGCATCAAGTACTGTCCTTCAACAGCTGTGTCCAACGGCTATATTTTGGATGCTTGGGTATAAATACCCCTAATCTTCACCATTTGAAGATTGCTTGAAAAATTTAGAGAAATTGCTGTGTTCATGAGAAGTTGAAGCTCTGCCCAGAAATTCTTAGTCCTTTGAATCTTCATCTTCAAACTTCAAGAAATATTCCCAAGCCCAGAAATCAAGCCTTAACACTTTCAAGAATCATTGTGCTCTACATCTCACAGATTTAAAGAGCCTTGATCTTGTTCTCACACACACACCTCATTTGTTCTAATCACATAGATTAAACACTTGAGATACACTGGTTATAGTTTTGGATTTGTTCTTCATAGTAAAGATTTTATTGTACTTTGTAATCTCTCAAATACTTAATATAAAATCTCTCTTAGAAATCCAAGACTAACCATCTTGGTAGTGGACGTAGATCGTTTATCGATTGAACCACTCCAAATAGCGTGTTCTTACTTTCTGCAATTATATTTCTTGTGCTTACTAATTATTTATCTTTGTCTCTGATTGATCTTTATTTAGATATCCATTATTGTGAAATAGTGTTTGGAGTTAACATTGTCAAAACCTCACTTGTTTGTAAACCGCACGTACCAACTACTTTGTTAAAACCGCTTTACAAACCTCCTCTATCAAAACCACTTTGTAACTCTAAATATTCCGCTGTGCATTTTACACTTTCACTTGCAGTCTATTATCAACTGCAAGAGGATCTTGTAAGCAAGAGGTTTAGTTTTTAAAAGAGGGCGAAAAATTTTAAACAGCTATTCACCCCCCCCCCTCTAGCTGTATTTTCACCCTTGTTGCCACCTTTGGGACCAACATTTACCAACGAGTCTCTGTGGATTCGACCCCTGCATTTGCATACTGCTACACCGGTAGTGAGTACACTTGCTCGGTTTTTATTACAAGAGGGAGTTTTCCTCCATCAATCTTCCTCCTCCCCTTTGCAATTTGTTCATCTTCATTCTTTGGCATCCTAGAAATTTATCCATGGTGATTTTGTCCAATCATAGTGAGATTCGCCGGAGATTTTAGTGTGCAAGAATAGTTCAGTCCGTCCGTTTTATCCTGGGAGGCGAACGTCCAAAACAACCTCAAGCACAACTCGGTGAACAGGCAAATTTGTCTTAAGGAGAGTGTGTCACACACGACTCGAAAAACATCAAGACGATCAACCTACGGTTTTCTCCTTGTATAATTTTACGTTGTAAGTTGTATTTCAATATATTGTAATTATTTTCTCTTTTTGTGCTTATTATAAGATTTTATCTAACTAAAGATCCATCTGGAATATGTGAAATGAAAGCACATAGAAGGAAAAGAAAAGGTAGAATTCCATGTGGCCAACCAACTTGATCGTATTCCCTAACATTCATATAGCATACATTTGAGGCTAGGTTTGTTTAACTCTTATCAAGAACTATCTACACAATGACCAACTTAATAAGACCAACAACATTATAAATTGCTCTAAATCCTAAAATTTTGTACCAAGGCAAAAAAGAAAACTATGAAAATAAATGGTACTAGGATTTGAAGAAGAATGTACATCAAGATATCCCCTAGAGTTCCCTTTATTAGACAATATGCTAATTGATATTGTAATATTATATAAATTATGGAAATCTCGTCTTTAAGTCACAAACATCATATTGATGTTACTTCAGATGTAGTCACACCAACCATCACATCTTCTAACTCTGAGTTAAACAGTTTTAACTCATCGCTTTATGAGAAAACGGAAAATGAAGAAGAAATTGATGGAAATTACCAAGAACTTCTTGATGCTTATGTTGATTTATTTACTAACCGGGAAAAATGAGTAGAAAAATGGCAGTTTTTTGAAAAGGTTAACGAGAAACTCTCTAATGAAATCTCGACTTTAAAAGGTGAACTTGAAAAAATCACCACTGAAAATAACAACCAAAAGGAAGCCATAGCCAACCTCGAGGTCATGCTCACCAAACGTGATATTGAACTCGAGAAAACCAAAACGGAAATTGAAAAGGCCAATGGAACGTTTGCAAAATTAAATACTGGAAAGGACAAACTTGAGGAAGTTCTAAGCATGGGAAATAATTCAAAAACTGGTCTTGTCTATGAATCAAATTTTGTGAAAGAAGGAGAGAGTCCCTCGAAAACCTAGATTTTTCAAAATCATAAAACAATACCTAAGAAAAAAAGGTTTGTCTCGCCACTCTTGTTTTGCACTGTGTCACATCATCGACCCTTTTGCTAACAAAAAATTCATGACCTACGAAAGTCTTGCTCCTCAGATGAGTGCCCGGATGTACTCACATCACCAGACACACCACCATAAATCTGGTCAATATGTGTGGGTAAAAAAGAAAAGCGAGGAATGCAAAGTCATATTCACCTCACTCAAGAGCAGCATAGATAGTTCATGGTACTTCGAAAGTGGGTGCTTGAGGCACATGACAGGTAATGTTGAGTTCCTAATCGATTACACTTCAATCAAGGGTGGGAACGTGAACTATGGAGGAGGAGCCCAATGTAAGATTGTTGGTAAGGGTACTCTATGTGTTAATCATATGCCTAAACTGAAACATGTCTATCATGTGAAAGGCTTAAAAGTTAATCTCATTAGTATAAGTAAACTACGTGATGACAATTTGCATGTTAGATTTGACAAACATAAGTGCAAAGTGTTTGATAATACTGATCAAAGCCTCTTCACTGGGGTAAGTGAAATTACCTGGATCCGGCTCGCGGGCGGACCTCGACATCTCGCGGTTGTCGGGAGGTATCGCTGCGTTTGTTTGTAGAGTCGCCACGCCGTTTTGATTTAGCCCAAAACATTGAAAAAAGGCTTAGTTTAAAAATTGTTGTTGTGTGATGAGATTTTGAGTTCGGAGGTTAGGTTACGCCTCGGGAAGAGAATAGCAGAGCTCACCCGAGTCGCCTAGTAAAAACGAGTCTTTCGATACCCCTTTTTCTTTAAAAGTTGTGTGTGTGTGTGTATGTGCTTTTTAAAAATGCATGGTGCATATGATTTCTACATTGTATGCTATGTGTTGAAATGAATTGAAATAGTAATGGAAGGAAGCCTTACCAATGTAGGTTCGTGTATGTCTTCCGCTCAGGAATAGTGTTTGAGTGTGAATAGTGTTCCGGGACGGACCAGGATTGCTTCGGGGATGTACCGGTGTTCGCGGACAGAGCTTCGACGTGCCTCGGGAGTGCTAGGTGTGTCTTCGGGCAGTGGTTCGGCGTGCCTCAGGAGTGCTAGGTGTGTCCTCTGGCAGAGGTTCGACGTGCGTCGGGATGCCTCGGGATTGTTGACTTTATTTGGGCAGAGGATCGGCATGCGTCGGGATGCCTCAGGATTGTTGACTGGACTCTGGCAGAGGTTCGGCGTGCCTCGATATCTTCGTTTGTGCTCGGGCAGAGTTCCGGCTTGCTTCGGGATGGACTGGGATTGTCCGGCAGGGCTTCGGGATGGACCGGGACGCCTCGAGATGGGCCGGAATGCCTCGGGATGGACGGACAAGGCTTTAGGATGCCTCGGGAGTGCCTCGGGGCAGCTCGAGAGCTTCTCGGGAGCGCTCGGCAGGGCTTTGGAGCACTACAAGGGGCTCAGAATGCCTCGGAGGGAACCGAAAGGGACCGGGATTGCCCCGAAGGGTCTTAGAGGGGAGCCTGAAGGCTGGGGGCCGGGAGAGAGGAGAGAAGAGGGAGGTGTGAGAAATGAGAGGGGGAGCCCTCTATTTATAGGAGTAAAAAAATGGCCAAGTATGTCACGGGACATAGTCTGAAAACCAAAATTTTGGTTTTTCTAGATTTAAGGGAATATTTTAGACTTTAAGGGGATTTTGAAATTATGGTGTCTGGGATGCAAAATGGTTCGCACAAACCATTATGCATGCCCAATATTTTGCAAAATTCCTAAAAAGTCCTTTTGCTTTTTTATCCCAGAAAGGTCCCACCTTGGTTTGGTTGGTGGTTTTTGGGGTTTTTGTAGGCTACGGGTGTTCGGAATCACGTTTGTGTGAGTCTGCAGTGTTTCCCGTTCGCTTGAAAGGGAGCGATCCAGATTGGGGTACTTACAGAAGCCCCTCGACGACGTCACTTATGAAGGAAATGGGATCGTCGATAAGATAAGGGTCCCAAATCAGGATCGCTTGCTGGGAGAGAAGGTGACCGTGTAGGTCGGTTCGTGAGGACGTTGTAGTGTACTGAGATGACCGCTTGGGTCGGTTGTGAGGACGTGGTGGTGTCCTAAGGTGATCGCTTGGGTCGGCTGGCTGGACCCTTTGACAGGATTCCTACGTATCCCGAGTGGGAATCAAGCATGATCGTAGTTCGTGTGTGAAGTGAGTCTGTTGTCATGTATGAGGGCATGTGATGTCCTCCGACTAAGACTCTATGCGTGGATGTGTCAGTATCCACCGTTTAGTTCGGTTGGTTGGACCCTTTGATAGGATTCCTACATATCCCGAGTGGGCATCAAGCCTGATTGTAGTTCAGAAATTGTGAGGTTATCGTGTATGCGGACGTGGTGGTGTCCTGAGGTGATGTGGATGTGTCGGTGTCCTGGGGCGATGTGGACGTGTCGATGTCCTGGGGTGACCGTTTAGGTCGGATGGTTGGACCCTTTAACAGGATTCCTACGTATCCCGCATGGGAATCAAGCCTGATCGTAGTTCAGAAATCATGAGGTTATCGTGTATGCGGACGTGGTGGTGTCCTGAGGTGATGTGAATGTGTGGGGCCTCCCTCCCAGACTCGGGACCTATAGACTCGTGCCCCAAGCTAGAGGGTCCCCAAACCTCCCAAATTTAAAAAAAAACTTTGGTTCAATTAACTTGGAAGTAAAAATAACCTTTACCAAAATCAACATAACCTCTCCACTTGGAGGTCTTATATAGACCAAGTTTCAAAAATCATAACTTGTTTTAGTTACAACACTACAACTGGAAAGGCTTATAAAAGCCAACTTTGAAAGAAACCAACTCCCAGATTCAATTACAACACAATATACTGAAAACATGTTTATAAAAGTTTTATATACAAAATTCCCCAAAATAATAACAACCACTACCTACTCCCAACTCCCAAACCATAACATACCCTGACAACCCAAAAGATATCCAAACTTCTTCCCGGCCTCACCGGTCTGGTCCTCCTGTCTCAGCTGGATCTAAAACAATAAATGGAGAAGGGGTGAGAATAAATCTCAGCAAGCTATTATGGATGCAACAATATGCCATATAATATGTAACACATAAATAGGTTGCTCATAATAATATTGGTAAAGCGGTAAACACATTAGGTTACCTCATTTTACCTTTCCCGTCTGACCAATAAGTCGTACAACGTCGGGAGTAAAACTCCACTCATTTGTGAACTGCTTAGGCATATTCACATCTTATAAAATCCATTTTTTAGGGAAACATATAAGATACCAGAAATCTGTAAGGCTTTTGGCTCGATACAGAAGTTGCACCCTAGTCTGTGGCCACAGAAGGGGAAAGAAGCAGGTATAATGTAATTCAATCACTTATAGAACAAATCCAAAATTGATTGTATCCCATTATACTCCTACATATCAGCTGATATAAACACATTCAAGCACATAATAGATACTTGAAAATAAATCCACACCTTGGGATATCAGTACATAACATGGTACTATTACTCATGTTAAATCATCACAATAGTGCAACATATCTTTAAACACTATTGAATAACAACAATCCAACAACATGGTATTAATACTCATGTTCAAACCAATGAAGTAGTGCAACATGTATTTCACGCACTATATAAACCAATAACCATGAATATTTACTCAAATAGGGGCACAATATATCTCAAGTAAGCCCTACATATCCATGTCGTAATATTGAACACCTTCTATAAAGGTTCCATATCAATTTACCAAGTTTTTATCAACTTTGGTTAAGATTTCCAAATGACTTTCAACCATTTTCAGGACTATATTTAAAGACCTTCCCTTTATCATTTTGGGCCATTTAAAACTCCATTATAAATTACTAATGTTGTACTAGAATCATAGTTAAATTGTGCTAAGGGAGGAATTAGGGAGCTAATGTTTACAAAGCTTGAAAAGTGACTCACATTGAACTGCACTAGGCACTACTCGTGCCCCATGGCACGACTCGTGCCCAACCCCCGCATGAGTGCACCAAGTATCACGACTACCTACTACGAGTGAAAACTGAGGGGAACAACTCGTGCTCCAGGGCACGAGTCGTTCCTTCACCAGATTTTGCTACTGAAGCTAAACATCAGTCAGCCAAGGCAAAACAACACCATGCTTTACTCACTTCACCATAGTTCAACCTTACCAACCTATTCAAACTTCATTATAACCCTTCCCACCAGCCATGTAACATAGTTCTAACAACTTTTTCACCTCAAATCCTAACCTCATGCCATGAACTCAAAATATTCAACCAAAACTCATTTTCTTTCCCTTTCAAACACCCAAATAACTTACCAAAAATATCAAGAACCATTTACATGATAATAATATCATCATTAAACATGAAATGAACAATTATTGAAAAGAATCATAATAACTTACCAAAATGTTTCAAAAATAATAATAACTTTGATCGGCTAAAATTGTTCCACTTGACTTCCTGAGCATTTATATGAACTCAAAATGAAGAACGGATCAACGGTTGATTTTTAATGATTTTCTGAAGGTAACCCTAGGTTGGAAAGAACGTAGGACTGATAGAAGAAAGAAGAAGTTGACAGAAGGAAATAAGCTTATGGGGGAAGAAACTTGGATATTTATATATCCAAGTTACACTTTAGCTCCTCCGAGTTCTAAACCTATACAATCTACCACCTTAACTTTATATTTACACTAAAGCTCCTCAATACTTTTATAACCTTTTTATTTAAAATTTCAAATATTATAACTTTCCCACAATAATTCCTATTTATTCCAGTTAGACATTATATAATGGAAATTAATTTATTAACATCTAAAATCACGTTAATTAACAAAATATTCATATAAACCCATAATCAATCCAAATACCATATAATGCCTACTATGAGATGCAATGCACCCCACCTCCACGTGCCTAACACGGGACTAAAATAGTGCCTAAGTTTAGGGTCGTGACAGAACGTGTCGGTGTCCTGGGGCGATGTGGACATGTTGGTGTCCTGGGGTGACCGTTTAGGTATGATGGTTGGACCCTTTGACAAGATTCCTACGTATCCCGCATGGGAATCAAGCCTAATCGTAGTTCAGAAATTGTGAGTGCATTGTCGTGTATGAGGATGTGTGATTTCCTCTGACTAAGACTCTGTGCGTGGACGTGTCGATATCCTGAGGTGAGTTGGTGAGCGGACGTGTCGGTGTCCTAAGATAATGTTTTGGGACATTTATGCGGACTTTCGGACCGGGTAATTTAAAGCCTTCCAGGCTATTGATATTGATTTGGGAAATTTATGCGGTCTTCCGGACCGGGTAGTTTAAAGCCTTCCAGGCTACGGATAATGATTTGGTCAATTTATGCGGTCTTTCGAACTGGGTAATTTAAAGCCTTCCGGGCTACGGATAATAATTTGGGCAATTTATGCGATCTTCCGGAAGGGTAGTTTAAAGCCTTATGGGCTACAGATAATGATGAGGATGTGTTATGTCCTCTGATTGAGGTTGTGTCGTGCATGAGGACGTGTTATGTCCTCTGACTGAAGTGATGTCATGTATGAGGACGTTTTATGTCTTCTATTTGAAGTGATGTCATGTATGAGGACGTTTTATGTCCTCTAACTGAAGTGATGTCATGTATGAGGATGTGTTATGTCCTCTGACTGAAGTTGTGTCGTGCATGAGGACGTGTTATGTCCTCTGACTGAAGTTGTGTCATACATGAGGATGTGTTATATATGTCCTCTAACTGAAGTGATGTCGTGTATGAGGACGTGTTTTGTCCTCTAACTGAAGTGATGTCGTGTATGAGGACGTGTTATGTCCTCTAACTGAAGTGATGTTGTGTATGAGGACGTGTTATGTCCTCTGACTGAAGTTGTGTTGTGCATGAGGACGTGTTATGTCCTCTGATTGAAGTTATGTCATGCATGAGAACGTCTTATGTCCTCTGACTGAAGTGATGTCGTGTATGAGGACGTGTTATGTCCTCTAACTGAAGTGATGTCATGTATGAGGACGTGTTATGTCCTTTGACTGAGGTTGTATCGTACATGAGGACGTGTTATGTCCTCTGAATGAGGTGATGTCGTGCATGAGGATGTGTTATGTCCTCTGACTGAGGTATTGGTTCAAGAGTATGAACCTAGTGTTTGGAACTGATGGGAGGCATGCTTGCCTCATGTTTTGTCCGCTGGGGAAAAGTTCGGGCTTACTTTGATGGGCGGCTTTTGTTTGATGGGGATATGTTCTTTCGTACGGTCTTACTTTATTGGCCGTTTGACTTTTTGTCCGCTGGGGAAGGGGTTCGGGCTTACTTTGATGGCCGGTTTTTGTTTCGTGTTTTTTGTTTTGGAGGCATTTTGTGCCTTTTGTGTTTTTTTTTGTCGTTTCATGGGCGAGGTTCAGGCTTATGATGACGTCCGGTGTTAATTTTACCGTTTAGTGGGCGAGGTTCGGGCTTACGATGATGGCCTGTGTTAATTTTACTGTTTAGTGGGTGAGGTTCGGACTTACGATGACGGCCAGTGTTAATTTTACCATTTAGTGGGCGAGGTTCGGGCTTACGATGACGGCCGGGGTTAGTTTTGTTGGGTTAAGGACCAAACTGCGTGAATCTTGCTGAAAATGGCCTTTGGACGGCCAAGGGTAAAGATTGTAAGGGCAAAAGAGGGATTTCGCCTAAAATGCAAAGTGGTACGCACGGATTCACTTGCCTTGCAAAGTGGTCCGTGCGGATTGGTATGGGAATTTGATTTTCCCCAAAACAAAACCAGACTTCAGCAACGAACGCCCACTCCGTTTTCTTCTTCTGTTCGATCGAGAGAGAGAAAGAGAGAAAAAAAATTGAATTTTGTTCAAAAATTTCCTAGAAAATTCTTTCGAGTTGATTGAATTGCTATCATGGAGGAAAGAATCAGACGAGGTCGTCGTCAAAGGGACCAAGAGGCCATAGAGAGGAGATTGGATCTCCAGAGGAATTGTTCTTCCTTCGTGCCTTCAAAAAGGAATCCGGATGTGTTGTATCCGGATTCGGAGGTGCACAACTTGCAGGGGAGGACCGTAAGGGAGGTAAGAAGTCAATTTTTTGCTTTGATTTTTGCTTGAAATGATGTATGCTAGAACTAGGTTTTAGTTTTTTGCATATTTGGGACTTTTGTTGTTGCCATGCTCACTTTGTGAAATTAACGATGAATTGTTGAAATTGAGCATGTAAGAACTGTGGGTATGTGATTTTTGTGCAAAAATATTGAGTTTAGCTCTTATTTGTGAAAATAAAGTGCCTCTCTTTGAAATGCATGCTTCGGTAACTTGTACCTTATGCTATTTCTGTATGTACGTTGTGAAAAAATTGTTGTGTAGGGACGGACTTTGTGCTGTAAAAATTTATGTACAATGGATGCCTTGTTCTCGTGACGGACTTTTGTTTGATGACGTGTGTCGTGGGTGCCGTGTTTTTATGACGGACTTTGTTGAAAATGTGTCATGTACCGTGTTTTTGTGACGGACTTTTGAAAAATTGTCGTGTATAGACGGACTTTTGTTAAAAAATTGTCGTGTAGAGATGG
Source organism: Adenophora triphylla var. japonica (assembly GCA_022495995.1). NCBI lineage: Eukaryota > Viridiplantae > Streptophyta > Magnoliopsida > Asterales > Campanulaceae > Adenophora > Adenophora triphylla. The sequence continues at coordinate 16,116 of JAFEMH010003892.1, read as the reverse complement.
TCTTTGTTTGAAAATGTGTCGTGTAGGGACGAACCCTCTTTTGAGAAAATTGTGTAATGTGTGCCGTGTTTTCGTGACGGACTTTTGCTTTGAATAATTTGCCGTGTTGGGACGGACTTTTATGCTTTGCCGTGTTGGGACGGACTTTTTTGTGATTTTGTGAGATTGTCGTGTTGGGATGGCCTTTTTGTGATTTGTATATATTTTTTTGTATATTTGCTTAATTACTGTTATTGACGTACCTTTGTTGTGTTTACCTGCAGGATGAGGTTCTTTCGTCTGGGAAGGCGAAGAAGATGAAGTCACGGGGGTCCCTTGAGGCCGTCGTTGAGTTGTGGCGGAGCCTGCCCGATATTTCCTTAGATGGGAGGCCTAGTCCTCGGATGCTAGTGATCGCTACTGGGCTGAACGTGTTCGTGGAGAACCTTGCCGGGATAACGGAGACGCAGAAGAACAAGGGCGTCTTCTTGTATTTCTCTGAGTACTGGTGGGACACCACGCATACCTTCCATTTTAGTTGGGGAGAGGTGACGGTGACTTTTACCGATTTTGCGGCGATCACCGGGCTTTCCTTTAAGGGAGAGTCAATGAAGTGGCGGGACAGGATGTCCGATGGGGAGCTGGCGGAGCTGGCTGAGCTGCTAGGGTTTGCGCCTTATCCCCGTAAGGGTTTGGGTATGGTGTACCACTATGTGGATGCGCAGATCACGGCCAACATCGGGGCTTATTGCCGGGGCACTGGGGTAGTGACGGCGGAGCAGCTGGCGTGTTCTTTTCTGTGGTTTTCCCTCTCCGAGACATTGTTCTCGAATCACGCCTCTTCCGCTCTTTTCCCTTTGCTGGAGAGTCTGGTGGATTTGGAGAGGGTTTGTGAGATTACTTGGGGCGAGGCGGGCTTGGCCGAGCTCTATTTTGCCATGGACCGATTCAGCCGGGGCGCGGTCAGTTCCCTGGGATGCTTTGATTTTGCACTGTAGGTATGAGTTTATTGCTGTTTGTAGTTTAGCATTTTGTCATTTCTCTGTCTTCTTTTTATTTTTCTTGTTTTAAGCACTATCTGCTTTTTTGTTGCAGGCGTGGTGCTATGAGATCTTCCGCTACCAGCCGTGGGACTGGGAAGATGAGGCCATGGTGGGCTATCCCGCCATGCTGTGTTGTGCCCACCCTTTGAGGAAGAGGAGGACGAGCAGGGGAAAGGTCACTGTCACATATAAGGATGTGCAGGAGTACCTAGAGAGGGACAGTCCAGAGGGGTTTGAGTTGTACCCTTGTACTCAGTATTGCGATGATGAGTTGGATGGTGCCCCCGGGGTGACACGGCAGAGGAAGTTATTGTGGGGCCTCACTTGCGACACTATGTGTCTGGGGGAGAGGGTCTTCTGGCAGCATGGCGCAGGTGTGCCCCCTATGGCTCTGAGGGATCCGCCCTTCGGTATGATGAGTCCTCTTGATATGGACGTGCTGGAGTATGAGAGGTACCGGGATGGCGTGAACGCCGAGGAGTTCGTCCTAGCGGGCGAAGAGTATGCGGCCTTTGTTAGGCGGAAGTTGAGAACGCCACAAGTGTTGGCGAGGGAGAGGCAGGATGGCCTGCCACGTCCTCCAGATGTCCCGGTGCCTGGGCCGAACTTCACGTATGTTCGTGGAGACTCTTCGAGGAAGAGGGTGATGGTGCCCGTCCCTGAGCATGGTCCTGCTGCTTATCGGGTTGACCCGGATGCTCCGGTGAGTGTGCTTGCTCTTTTTCCATCTTAACATCTTTTCTGTATTTTTCTCTTTTATTGAGTATGATTGTATCTCTTTTGCTGAGCGTTTCTTTAGTTGTTTACTTGTGCAGGTCTCGGGGAGGTCCTTGGATGTGCTGACCCATCGGTATGTGAGGTTGAGGTCTTTCACGAAGAAGCTCTTGGGGAAGATGTCTTGTAGGTCTTCGCGGAACGCGGCGGCGTTCGAGCCAATTCCTTCGAGGAGGTCTATAGATGCTCCTTCTTTGAGGGCTGAGCCTCCAGAGCCTGAGGTGCCGGTTCGGGAGCGGCAAAGCTTTGATGTGGGGATGTCTTTGAGGGCCCAGAGGCGGCAAACCCCTTATCAGTTCTTTCCTCCGTCGGGCGCACAGGGTAAGGGTTTGTCCTCGCATCCCTTTTTTGAACCTTTTACCGGGTTTGTCCCTTCGGAGTACTTCGAGTACTCGCAAGAGGAGAGGGTCCAGTATTCTGATGACGAGGATGTGACTGGCAAGTTTTCCGAGATGCCGGATTTCTCATTTGTGGAGGTTGATGATGATGAGTCGGAGTAGGGCTCTTTTGCCTTCCCTCTTTCCGTTGTTTTTTTTTGTTTTGTAGAGCAACAGACATTTTTGAATCTGTAATAAAACACTTGTATTTGCACAGCAAAGTATTTTATTTAAGATGTAATGACGTATATATGATTCCCGGGATTGACCTAGGAACTGTTGCTAGCTTGTTTTTATTTTGTGCATGTCACATGAGCTGGGAATGCATATGTGGTTAGTGTATGGTAGTCGGAAATGGCTTTGGCCAGGCTTTTGAGTAGTTGAGGATAAGGTCCTGCCGAGGGTAGTAGCTGTTTTGCAGTTCGCTGAAACCCTGGGCCAGACTGCAAAGTGGTCCGTACAGATACCTCCAGCATGAAAAATGGTCTGTGTGGACGTGTCATGCTTTTGGAGAGGAAATTAGAGTCACAGAAAGTCTGGATTTCCCCCATTTCCCATTTGCAGTTCCTTCTAGTCTTCTTCCCCATTTTCTCTAGAAACCTCCATTTTTGCCATGGATTCTTCATTTGTTCCAAGAGTTTTGCCGAGGCTTTTGAAGGAGAGGCGAGCATACTTCCTTGAGCGGCTCAAAACGTGGATGAGGCACCATATGAGGCACAATAAGCGGGCTTTCGAGGTGAGATTTTGACTCTGCTCGGTTTGGTCCCTTAAGGAGTTAGTTCCTGATTGGGAATTGTTGCGGGCTGCTGTGAAGTTCTGGGATGTTAGGAAGCACATGTATAGCTTCTCCTATAATGAGGTCACGCCCACCTTTGAGGATTTTTGGGCTTTGATTGGAGGACCGGAGGTGGAGGCCATCTCGCTTCCTTTGATTGGCGGTGCGGCCGTGAGCGTGAAGCTCGCATGCTTTCTTCGAACTTCTTTGGAAGAAGTGCAAGGTATGACTTTTGATTCTGGTCATATTGACATTTATGCGCTGCCTGAGCGGTTTATGAGTGATGACGAGAGTGACGCCTCATGGGATGCATTTGCTTTGTGCGTGATAGCAACGGTTTTCATGGTCAGCTCCCTAGGGGTATGTGACGGTGCTTTGCTGGATGTGGTAGGGCACTGCCGAGCCGGGGAGGATGTTGCTCCATTGGTGCTGGGGGAAACCCTTCACGGCATTGATCGCCTGGCGACTGGGGATAGGTTCATGAGAGGGGGAAGCCCCATTTTGCTCACCTTGTGGTTGCGAGAGAGGCTTCAAACCATGCCCGAGTCTCCGGTGTCTTTTAGTCCGTGGATGTTTGCTCAGCGGCCTCTTGTATTGGATATGGATCAGTTCGCCTGGGAGAGAAGGATGGCACATCTTGGTATGCATCAGATTCGTTAGTGGGTTCCTCATTGGGGAATTGAGACTAGGAGGGCCTTTTAGGAAGGTTCCTATGTTGTCAGAGTTCCAGGATTGTCTTGGTCCTCCTTCTATATTCCGTCGCTCGTTTCCCGGCAGCTTGGGATGAGGCAGGAGCCTTTGCTGGGCTGGGATGACATTGCCAATGTGGAGGTAGCTTCTCTCTGCATGGCAACTTCAGATGTCTTTCTGTATTTTCTGAGGGTATGGAAGTATTTCGCTTTCCCTCCTGTGGTACTCCTTCGACGTCGGGAGAGTGTTGTGTTGATCACCGAGTACCTGGATTGGTACGAGCAGCATGTCGGGCAGTCCCAAGTGGATTTGGGAAGTAGGCGTGAAGCAATTTTGGGGCCAGGTTGCCGTCTCAGCTATAGCCTTAGAAGTGTCGAAGCCTGGTCTAACCCTTAGAATGTGACGGGAGACGCTTTATTTGACTATGAGACCAGCGTTGACCGACTGACGGAGAGAGGTCCCCTTTTGCAGACTCGCGGGGAGGAATTCCGGGTCGAGGCATGGACAAATGAAGCTCTGCGAGCTGTAGGATTGTTTGACTCTACGGGGAGGACCCATAATCTCGGAATGAGAGAGACAGAGTTGCCTCGCGTGGAGCAAAAAAAGACTCGCCGGGGACGAGGGAAGAAAGGGAAGAATGGCGAGGGGACAAGCGCAGGTGGCGCGGAATGACCTCCTAAGGATCCATCCATTGCATTGCAGACACATTATTTGTTAAATGTATTAAGCTGTCTTTTAGCATGTTGTGAACTTGAGAGTAGACCGTGCTTGTACTCATCAAGAAATGTTGTAACAGTTAGTGATTTGTGGTTTACTTTTAAAGCTTTGTCGAGACGCAAGATCTCTTGTTTGCCTTTTGTTTGAGCCTTGGCGGCGTTCAGCTTTGGACCTTTTGTTGTATTTTGTAGACTGAAGCAGTCTGAGCCTTAACGGCATCCATTTCTTTTGATTTTGGGAAAAGGGTATGAACATTTGTGCAGCCTTTGGCGAAAAGGCTCGGACGGAAGGTTGAATGATGAGGCACGGGCCTTGAGATGATTTCTTGACAAGTCATTTTTTACGGCCATTTCAATGATTCCCTTGCTCCTTGATTGACGGTGCTGGGTCCTTGGCCTCATTTTTTTTAAGCTTCTACTTGAGCTTTTTTTTTTTAAGCTTCTGCTTGAGCTTTTTTTTTTTTTTTGAAGCGCACGAGGGCGAAGGCAAGCCCCTAGGTTGTTGTTGACCTGGGTCAATCTTTTAATGCTGAGTGACTTTTTGCTGTCCTTTGATGTTGCCACCGTCGTTGACTTGGTCAAGGTGATGGTGGGGACATTTTGGAAAGTGTATAGTTTGATGGAGGGCTTGGTTGTCATCCAAATTTTTTGTGTGTTTTTAGACCGAACCAATTAAGGCTACCTACGTTTCCCCCGGATTGAAGGGCTCAAGTCTGCGTAGTTCGACAATACAACGAGTGACGGGAGATGCAAAGTTGATCTTCTTTAGGCGAAGTATCTGCGAAGTTTGCTTCCGTTGACTGGATTCATGAAGGGATTGCCGTCTAGGTCTGTCAGCTTCATGGCACCTCCGGAGAAGATCTTTTGAACCACAAAAGGGCCGATCCATATTGGTTCCCATTTTCCCAGCGGATTGGTTCGGGTGGGAGGCTTTTCTTTGAGTACTAGATCGCCTTCCCTGATGTCTTGGGATTTGACTTTCTTGTCGAAAACTCTAGCCATTCTACTTTGGTAGGATCAGATGTGCTCCATGGCCTTTAGTCGGCGCTCGTCTAGCAGAGCCAGTTCATCGTATCGGCTTTGGAGCCATTCGACTTCGTTGATCTCGTTTTCCAGCAACACTCGGAGTGAGGGAATTTCCAATTCAATGGGCAGTACTACTTCCATTCCGTATGTCAAGGCTAATGGAGTTTCTCCCGTGGCTGTTCTGACTGATGTTCGGTAGCCCCAAAGTGACAGGTGCAGCTTCTCGGGCCAATCTCATCCTCGTGTGGTCATTTTTCGGATGATCCTTTCGAGGGTCTTGTTTGCTGCTTCTACTGTGCCGTTAGTTTGTGGCGTGTGATCTTGAATTCGGCCAGCAGTTTGTCGCATTCTCCTTCGAAGTGGGACCCGTTGTCTTATATGACCTCGTTCGGGATGCCGTATCGGCATATGATTTTTTCATTGAGGAAATGTGCGACCTTCTTGGAAGTTAGCACTTTATTTGACTTGGCTTCGACCCATTTTGTGAAGTAGTCGATGGCGACCAAGACGAACTCGTGGCCGTTGCTTCCGGGCGGAGCGATTTTCCCGATGACGTCGATTCCCCAAGTGGCGAAGGCCAGGGAGTAGTCATGCAGTAAAGATCATGAGGAGGCAGATGATTGAGGTTGGAGAACCGTTGGCACTTGTCGTAGATTCGGACAAAGTGGATGAAGTCTACCTCCATGGAGATCCAATAGTAGCCCATTCGAAGAATGATCTGCATTAGGGCTCTGGCGTTCATATGGGGGCCGCAAGCCCCATTGTGGACTTCGTTCATGAGCTCGTTTGCTTTTTCCTGGCTGATGTAGCGTAGGAGCGGTCCTTGGTAGCATTTTTTGTATAGCATGTCTCCAAGGATGACAAAGTGAGAGGCAAGGCATTTTAGGGCCACGATGCTCTTGGCTTTGATTCCTTCTTTGCGTTGGCCTTCCTCGTTCATGAAGGTGGTTTCCCTGTTCTTGAGGTATTGGAAGATCTGGTTGTACTACGGCTCATTGATGGGCTCGTATTTCAGCTTTATGGCGGTTGGGGTGTGCTCGTCCTTTGGGTCAACCAAGAGCATACCAATGCCATTTCCTCTTTTGTTGGCTGCTCCGTTGAAGAACAACTGCCATTGGTTACCACCTTCAAGTGTGAAGATTCCTTCGTCTGTAAATTGTGGCTCGGGACCTTGGGCCTCGTCGGTTGGGAAGTCGGCTAGTTATTCGGCCATTACCCGTCCCTTGATTGACTTCTGGTTCACATACTTGATGTCAAACTCCGGGAGGAAGAAAGACCATTTGGCCAGCCTCATTGACAGTGATGGTTTGTCGAAGAGGTATTTGACTGGGTCCATTTTGGAGACCAGGTGCACTGTGTGCGACTGTATGTAGTGTCGTAATTTTCTGACAACCCATACTAGAGCTGGCGTTCTCGACTCGTGATTCTCTCTTTTCTTGACAGAGCATGGCTCCAACTGCGGTGTCAGTCACAGTTAGGTATAGCAAAAGTGGCTTCTCCTCGTGGGGAGGACAGAGGATCGGAGGACTCACAAGGTACGCCTTTATCTTTTCAAAGGCGTCTTGGCATTCCGGGTTCCATTCGATGTCTGCATTTTTCTTCATTAGTCGGAAGATTGGCTCACACATGAAGGTCAACTGATTGATGAAGCGGCTAATGTACTGCAGGCGGCCCATGAAGCTTTTTACCTCTGTTTGGTTTTGTGGTGGTCTAATTTCAATTATGGCATTGATCTTTTGGGGATCAACTTCGATGCCTCGCTCGGTGACCATGTATCCCAAGACTTTGCCTCGGATGACTCCAAATGTGCATTTGGCAGGGTTTAACCTCATTGAGTGTTTTCGAAGGCGATTGAAGAACTTTCTCAGGACGATGAGGTGTTGTCCGTCTGATCCTTTTGAGTGGATGATCATGTCGTCGATGTATGCTTCGATCTCTTTGTGGATCATGTCGTGGAAGAGTGCGGTCGGTGCCTGTTGGTAGGTAGCCCCAGCGTTCTTTAGTCCGAATGGCATCACTGTGTAGCAGTAGGTCCCCCTGTGGTCATGTGAAGGCTATTTTCTCTTGGTCTTCTTCGGCCATCTTGATTTGATTGTAACCGGCGAACCCGTCCACGAAGGACTTAACCTCGAAATTGGTCGTAGTATCTACCAACATGTTTCTGTTTGGTAGTGGAAAGTCGTCCTTGGGACTTGCTTTATTGAGATCTCGGAAGTCCACATAGCAGCGTACTTTTCCGTTGGCCTTGGTGACCGTGACTATGTTGGAGAGCCATGTCGGGTATTCGATCACCCTTATGAAGCCGACGCGGAGCATCTTTTCGATCTCTTCTTTGACTTGTAAAGACCATTCTGGCTTGATTCGGCGTAGCTTCTGCTTGATGGGCTTAGCCTCGGGATTCAGGGGAATCCGATGTTCCACTATGGCTGGATCTAAGCCCGGCATGTCTTGGTAGGACCAAGCGAACACGTCCATGAATTCTTTGAGCAGTGCAGTCAATGCGTTTTGCTCAGTGCCGGTGAAGAAGCTTCCAATTTGCGTCTCTTTTGGCTCTTCAGCAGTCCCCAAATTCACCTTGGTGTTTCATTATGTTAAGGATATATATGTATCAAAACCTCCTCGACAGCTTGGGCCCGGTTTTCCTCTCGTTTGACAACATATTTAAAGATGTGCTTAATGTATTGTTCGTTCAATGTGTCTGCTTCTTTGTCAAGTGAATCGTTATTAATTGTTTGTGTCTTTGTTAATTTATCAGTTGTTAAAGATGTAATGAGAGGATACTCGGAAAGGTCAAAACTTTCATTAAGAGATATGGGAATACATTATTGGCTACGAGTTCGTAATCTTCCGGCGTAAGGCCATCAGATGACTCAAGAGACTCAAATTCAAAGATAATGGATTCAGAATGTGTTTCGACTCTGGACTCTAGTACGCGAGGGGTTAGACCAAGTTGTTCGATCATTTCCTTCTTGCTAGCAGCAGGTCCGGAGAAGGTGGCCCAGTTCTTGAGTGGCAATGTTGATGAACTTGAAAGGAGGCGAGGGTCGAAAGGCTTCGCGCTGCTGTCCCTAATCATGGCTACCGTAGAGTTATCAGAAACAAAATCGATTAGGTCTGGCACCTTGATTTCTTCACTGAAGAGTTGTTGCAGCAATGGCTCATTCCAGGCACTGTCTGCGGAGTCTTCTGTTCTTGTCTTGGGCATTGCTAGTTCGAATGCTGACTCGTCCCACTTGTTTGTGGCAGGGGTGCTGACATAGAGATTTTCGAGTTCTTCCGCCAGAGAGGGGGTTTACCCAAACCAAAATTCATTGTGAATAGTGGTGGTGGTGGTGGGTCCCGATAGAGTTAGCATGTCAAGGAACGCTCTTCTGATGGGGTTTGGCTCAAGGCCTCTGAACCTTTCAAGGCTTTGTTGGAGCTTGTCCATTATCTCCGACCAGTTTTGTTTGGCGTTTTTGATCGCCCGTCCCTTTTTCGTCACTACTAGAAACCGAGCAATTACCGACGGAAATTTCCGTCGGTAATGCCTAAATTCCGTCGATAAATGAGCATTACCGACGGATCGCGTCGGTTGGATCCCGTCCGTAATAACTCGTTGGTAATACCGACGGAAATATGTCCGTCGAAAAAGAGGGTATTAGCGACGTAAATGTCCGTCGGCAAATAATGCAGAATTTCCGATTGATCGATCCGTCGCAAATCTATTATCGCTTTTTAAATTTAAAAATTATCGACGTAAATTTCCGTCGGTAAATTTGCAAAGAATTTAAAAAAATACTCGTATTAAAAAATATCACCGAAACATGTTCAAACAAATACCAAAATTCCCACGTGTTTAAAACATACACCAAAAACATGATAAAACAAATTCAATGTTCACCAAATTCTAAAAACAACAACGGCATTAGCCCAGTCGGCAAGCCTAGAGGATTACTAGCATATGGCATCAATGAAGCAAAGAAGATTACTGCATAATGGAGGCTGGAACGGACAACTCGACAGAAAGGATTCGAATAAATTGGCATTTGATGGAGCTGTGGATGCTTTGACCTCGGAAAAAGAATCAAAATTAGCCCAGCTTATCATTGGGACGATGTCGTTTGCCGAGCCACCGAAGGACCCGGGGCAGCTACTTGTGTTGGTTGTAGGTAGCAGCGCTTGAAGGAGGTTCAGGAACATCATCAAAATCAATTAAGGAACTTCCCGATCTTAGCTCAACAGGGTTCCCATCGGAGGATGCCAGACTAATAGAAGATGTTGTTCTCTGCAAAAGAACCATTTGGAGCATTCAATAAAAAGAGAGTGAAATCTTTTGCTTAATAAAAGTCTAACAAAGAAACAAATTGGCACAAATTGAACTATAAGAGTAACAAAGTAGGAAAATCCAATGCAAATTCTCGGTTTAAAAACTCAAAACCACAACAGAAATGAAAGCAATAAAAAGCACATACCAAACTCGTAACAGCTTAATACACCTCCGATTCTCGGGAAGTTTGAGAAGATTCCGTGCATAGGAAAGAGAGAGTGAAATCTTTTGCTTAATAAAAGAAGAAAATGAAGAAAACAACATTGGAAAAGTCAACCAAAAAGTAGGAAAATCCAATGCAAATTCTCGCCTTAAATAATGAAATTACATAAATTGCAGATTCACATGGACGAATCACGGACCTATAAGAAAATGTTACGATATTCATAAAACATGACCAATACATTGTGCCGATTCTGTAGAGTTGCTGAATGCCGAGTACTGTGGGTAATTACATCGTGTGAATTTTATTCAGACTTTTTATATAGAGATATAATTCTACTTAAATCATACAAGTGCAAACTTACTGGGCACTGATCATGGCTAATTTCATCCAGTGTCTTCTTTGGCTTCTGATGAATAACCTAAATTGGGAAAATAGATCATTGAGATAACGTTTAGAGGTCATTTAACTCGTGTACAAGAAAAAAGAATCTCAGTTCTTATGTCGACTTTCCAGATACTTTAAGTTTCTTTCTATAGAAGAAGTGTGGAAAGAAAAAAAGTAAAACGGAAAATATATAACATCCGGGGCTTTGTTCTTTATAAGATAATAATAGAACTGATAAGCTCTCAAGCAACGAATGGAGAAACAGATGCACTACCAGGAACCCAATAGCCTGCTTTATATGCTTAAGCTCATCCCAAGCTGACCCTGCATACTGAAATTCCGTCTCTATTCGATAAGGAGAAAAGAATAAAATGAAAAGAAAAATGTGTGTCTAAGAAATGGAAAAGTGTTACCTCATCTGATGCCTTGTAACACCAATCACTACAAGGAAAATCGATTTTAGCTACGGCAAATTTCGTAGCTAAACTGAAGATTCCGTAGCTAAATCGTGTTTAGCTACGGATTTGTTCCGTAGCTATTCCGTGGGTGCAGGTTTGTCGCTAAATTGGGCGTCGCTATTTCGTAGCTATTTTAGAGACGGATATGGCCGTCTCTAAATTAGAGACAGATATATCCGTCTCTAAATAAGAGACAGATATGTCCGTGTCTAAATTAGCTACAGATATGACCGTCTACGAATTAGCGACAGATTTTCCGTCTCTATTTAAATTCTCGTTTTATTTTCGAACCATTTTAGCGACGGATATTTCCGTCGCTAAATTGATAATTTTTTTAAAAAAATATATATATATATATTTAAAAATATATACTCCCTCCGTCCCATTAATAACTTCACCTTTTGCCATTTTGGGTGTCCCATTGAAAGCTTCACCTTTCCTTTTTTGGCAAAGAATCTTTACTATTCCCTCCACTCATTCTCTCTCCTACATTATTTTAATACTCACAACACCATTATAATTTACTATTCCCTCCACTCATTCTCTTTCCTATTTTACTATTACACTCACAACATTTTCTACACCCTTAATTTGCGTGCCGGAACCAAAATGGTAAACCAAATAATGGGACGGAGGGAGTATTAATATTATATATATACTCCCTCCGTCCCGCTAATATCCGCACACTTTCCTTTTTGGGCGTCCCGCTAATATCCGCACACTCCCAAAAAGGAAACTTTATATTAATAAAATATTCACCCAACCCCACTCTTTTCTCTCCTACATTATTTTAGTACTCACAACACCATTATAATTTATTACACCCTCTACTCATTCTCTCTCCTACTTTACTTTTACACTCACAACATTTTATTAAAATATCATATTCCTTAATTCACGCGCAAACAGTGTTAGTGCGGATATTAGCGGGACGGAGGGAGTATATATATATATATATATATATATATATATATATATATATATATATATATATATATTAAAATATATAAATATATATTTTTAAATATATACTAAATCAGTCCCTTACCTTTTTTTATTTTTAAATCAGTCCCTTAATTTTTATTATTTTCATATCGGTCCCTTAACTTTTATTATTATCAAATCGGTCCCTAAATTTCTTTTTATACTCAAATAGTCCTCACAACTTCCACCACCAATCACCACCAGCAACCACCGGCAACCACAATCAACCACCGAATCTGAAAAAATACAAATTACCATACTGGGTTTCCAAATTTTTTAATCTTTACAAAATCAACAAAAAAATCAGATCCAAACATTGACGATTGAACACAAACGAAATCAAAACACAAAACTGCTCGCATTTTTGATTTAGATCAACAAAACACAAAATCAACAAAATCTGGGTATATAAATCTCAACAAAATCAACAAAAATCTCAAGCAAACCCAAACGAAATCAGATCCGGGTTTTGATTTAGATCAAGAGAGAGAGAGAGAGAGAGAGAGAGAGAGAGAGAGAGAGAGTTTACAACCATTGACGATTGAACAGCCATAGCCCTCGCCGGAATTCCTTTGCTTCAAATGCTCTGTTCGAATTGATAATGTCGCCGGCCGGAAAATAGAGAGGGAGAGGGAGGCGTATTGTGAGTGACGGAGGGGGAAGGAAATGGAGAAAGAGAGAGAGTGACGGAGGGCGAAGATGACCGTGGCTGTGGTGGCGCCGGAGGACGACGGAGGAGGCTGAAGAGACGGTGAGGGAGACGGCGGAGGCTGAGACGGTGAGAGAGAGAGAAAAGGGTGTCGGCCGTTTACGTTTACAGAGCGTTGGCGTTTTTTAAATGAAGAGAGAGAGAGAGAGAGAAATGAGGAGAGAAATAGGGAGAGGGAGGGAGTAATTGGGTTTGTTTAAAACATTTTGGGCCTTTGAATTGAATGTTATGAATGGTCGGATCTTGCTTGGCTCTTAATCCCCGTAAAATTTTGAAATCCAATCAAACAATCCCACATTACATACTTATATTTATTTCACACTATATTATACACTAACTAAAATATTTATGCCTAATATTAAAAATAATAATATTTATTATTAATAATATTTATTAATAAATTATTAATTATAAAATTAATTAATTAATTGATACTCCCTCCGTCCCATCCGAAGCGTCACTTTTTACCCAAAAGGGTGTCCCGTTTAAAGCGTCATCCTTTCCTAAAAAGGAAATATTTTATAATATTCTATTACCCCATCCACTATTTCCTCCACTAATTCTCTCTCCTCTACACTCACAACACTTTTTAAATTCACTATTTTCTCCACTAATTCTCTCTCCTATTTTCAAATTACACTCACAATATTTTTTCTTCCCACACTTTTCTTTAATTTGCGTGCCACCCCTAAAATGGCGACGCTTCTACCGGGACGGAGGGAGTATTAATATTAATTATATAATCAGTAATAATATTAATAATAGTATTAATAATAACTAGAAATTTTTATTATTTTTTATTGAATAGGAAAAAATATTTTAGATTTTTTTATTACTAAAATTTACAAAAAGTTATCTAAAATATTTACATGCTTTTATTTTATTTACCCAAAATTTTAGTTATAGTAATATGCCTAATATCAAGAATAATAACATTATCAAAAATAAGACTAATAATGATGTTATTGTTAATTATTCAATTATATAATTGAATATATTAATAATTATTATTATATAATTAATAATAATATTATTATATAATTAATAATAATATTATTATATAATTAATAATAATATTAATAATAACTAGTAATAATATATAACATCAAAAATAATAATGTTATTAATTAATAATAATATTCATTAATTAAATTATTTTAAATTTATTAATAATAATTTAATAAATTAAAATTCTAAAAAATATTAATATACCTAAGTAATAATTGATAATAATAAATTATAAAAAATACTTATTAACAATGACAATAATTTAATCTTTAAATAAAATAGTAATTAGTAATAATACTTAATAATAAGACTAATAATGATGTTATTGTCAAAATGGTATACGGCTACCTCGTTTATTTTTTTTTTAATTTTTTTCTACATTCTAAATGACATTTAAAGTGTTTTTCATCTCTATGACTTTCCTCAAAATCCAAATGAAAATTGAGTTACAAATATGTGTCATTATTTAGGGTTTTTAGGGTTTTATGTGTCCCGATCTTGTGAAAATGGTATACGGCTACCTCGTTTATTTTTTTTTTAATTTTTTTCTACATTCTAAATGACATTTAAAGTGTTTTTCATCTTTATGACTTTCCTCGAAATCCAAATGGAAATTGAGTTACAAATATGTGCCATTATTTAGGGTTTTAAGGAATGTGTCCCGATCTTGTGAAAATGGTATACGGCTACCTAGTTTTTTTTTTTTTTTCTACATTCTAAATGACATTTAAAGTGTTTTTCATCTCTATGGCTTTCCTCAAAATCCAAATGGAAATTGAGGTACAAATATGTGCCATTATTTAGGGTTTTTAGGGTTTTATGTGTCCCGATCTTGTAAAAATGGTATACGGCTACTTCGTTTATTTTTTTTTTTAATTTTTTCTACATTATAAATGACATTTAAAGTGTTTTTCATCTTTATGACTTTTCTCAAAATCCAAATGGAAATTGAGTTACAAATATGTGCCATTATTTAGGGTTTTAAGGAATGTGTCCCGATCTTGTGAAAATGGTATACGGCTATCTCGTTTATTTTTTTTTTATTTTTTACTACATTCTAAATGACATTTAAAGTGTTTTTCATCTTTATGACTTTCGTCAAAATCCAAATGGAAATTGAGTTACAAATATGTGCCATTATTTAGGGTTTTAAGGAATGTGTCCCGATCTTGTGAAAATGGTATACGGCTACCTCGTTTATTTTTTTTTTATTTTTTCTACATTCTAAATGACATTTAAAGTGTTTTTCATCTCTATGGCTTTCCTCAAAATCCAAATGGAATTGAGTTACAAATATGTGTCATTATTTAGGGTTTTTAGGGTTTTATGTGTCCCGATCTTGTGAAAATGGTATACGGCTACCTCGTTTATTTTTTTTTAATTTTTTTCTACATTATAAATGACATTTAAAGTATTTTTCATCTTTATGACTTTCCTCAAAATCCAAATGAAAATTGAATTACAAATATGTGCCATTATTTAGGGTTTTAAGGAATGTGTCCCGATCTTGTGAAAATGGTATACGGCTACCTCGTTTTTTTTTTTTTGTTTTTTTTTCTAGAAAACAATATTTTAGCCTTTGTTAATCAGTGGTTTTTTTAGTAAAAGTTATAGAAAAAAAGATAGAAAAAAAACTAAACAAATGAAAGTATATAGAAGAAAAGTCAAAAGATAGACGGACTACACTATATTTATTTTTTGTTTTTTTAAAAAAAAATTATTGACTAGAAAACAATATTTTAGCCTTTGTTAATCAGTGGTTTTTTTTTAGAAAAAGTTATAGAAAAAAACTAAACAAATGAAAGTATATAGAAGAAAAGTCAAAAGAGGGAGGACTATCCTATATTTATTTTTTGTTTTTAAAAAAGTAAAATTATTGACTAGAAAACAATATTTTAGCCTTTTTTAATCAGTGGTTTTTTTTAGAAAAAGTTATAGAAAAAAAGATAGAAAAAAACTAAACAAATGAAAGTATATAGAAGAAAAGTCAAAAGAGGGACGGACTATCCTATATTTATTTTTTATTTTTTAAAAAAAAATTATTGACTAGAAAAAAATATTTTAGCCTTTGTTAATTAGTGGTTTTTTTTAGAAAAAGTTATATAAAAAAGATAGAAAAAAACTAAACAAATGAAAGTATATAGAAGAAAAGTCAAAAGAGGGACGGAATACCCTATATTTATTTTTTATTATTTTAAAAAAAATTTATTGACTAGAAAACAATATTTTAGCCTTTGTTAATCAGTGGTTTTTTTTAGAAAAAGTTATATAAAAAAAGATAGAAAAAAACTAAACAAATGAAAGTATATAGAAGAAAAGTCAAAAGAGGGACGGACTACCCTATATTTATTTTTTATTTTATTAAAAAAAAATTATTGACTATAAAACAATATTCTAGCCTTTGTTAATTAGTGGTTTTTTTAGAAAAAGTTATATAAAAAAAGATAGAAAAGAACTAAACAAATGAAAGTATATATAAGAAAAGTCAAAAGAGGGACGGACTACCCTATATTTATTTTTTATATTTTAAAAAAAAAATTATTGACTAGAAAACAATATTTTAGCCTTTCTTAATCATTGTTTTTTTTTAGAAAAAGTTATATAAAAAAAGATAGAAAAAAAATAAACAAATGAAAGTATATAGAAGAAAAGTCAAAAGAGGGACGGACTACCCTATATTTATTTTTTATTTTTTAAAAAAAATTATTGACTAGAAAA